>JANIPM010000009.1:39215978-39229715 GCA_027478405.1 Erythroxylum cassinoides
ACCTCACTTCTCTCTATTTCTCTCTTCTAGTTCCTCTACTTCTCCTCTTCATCTCCTGCCTATTTATAGGCAGGAGACTTGTGTTAGACAGCCAACAAATGTTGGCTTGCCTTGGCTGAGTTAGGCAGCCATCCTTTTGGCATGTTAGGCACTAAATAAATCGGTGCCTAACTTGCCCACCAAGGTTGACAGCCACCTTGGTTGACATTCATTACAATAGGTGAAGCCAACTTAATTAGTTTTATATATTCACTAACACACCCCCTCAAGTGAAAGTCTTTTAGGCTTGAAACTTGTACAGGCTCACTCTACCTTGTGCTGAATAATAAGTGGGTGATAGGATTTGAACTCACAATCACTTGTATTAAGTGACCATTTAACCACAATAGCTTAAGCTAAGACCAACTTAATTAGTTTTATATATTTATTAACAAGGTTAAAATGGTAATGAGTAAGTTCCATGTGGACATCTGTGTACTCTTCGGATTAATGGAAAAGGTTTGATTTTTTGATGGAAAGGAAGGCCACTATTTTCGCTTTCAGTTTGGAAGTTCTCCAGAGAAATATTAGGGAGAACAATACTCAGATAATATTGATGTATCATTGTGTCCTATTTCACTAACAATAATGTTTCTGTGGTATATACTTGATAATTTTGAAGTAAAGCAGCTATGTAAACTTGATGACTTCTTAATCAAGTTAAAGCTTGCTTATTTAAAAATTATTGTTAATTCATTTGTATGTTAACAAAAATATAACTGAATACATTAGTATCCTTAACAATGCCTCACAGGAAAATAAGAAATAAAATAGTTTATTTATAATAAATGATTCACAACCCATTATTTTTAAAATTTTGATTTAAGATATGAGCCATCTTATATATAAACCACTATTTATTTTTAAAACATTGATTATGAAATTTATGTTGGAAGCAAATAAGAAATAAAGTAGTTTATTTATCAAAAATGGTTCAAAATACTTTGTTTTAAGATATGAGCTAGCTATCTTATATATAAACGACTCTTCCTTTTTAAATAATTAAGATTTAAAAATAAACTCGAATAGAAGTCTATTGTTCAGATTAAACTTAGTCAAATAAGATTCACAATTTATAAAATAGTATTCAAATGGTTTAGAAAATGATAAGGAATGAATATTGGATCCTAGGAGGGATTGTTGAAATAAACAAATCTCAGAAGTGAACAAAAAAAAGTGATATATGAGAATCTAAAAGGATTCAATTTCTCACAAGTTATGATTTAGCCTCAATTGCTTTGAACTGTGTTTGTAGTTGCTTGATATGAAGCAACTATAAATTTTCTATCACAAACGAAAATAAAAAAAATTAAATGCAAAATAAGCAAATCAACACCTAAAATTTGTTAACGTAGTTCGACACATATTGTTTATATCTATGAGGCCCTCACCCAATTTATTCACTTTCACCGATGACAATAGTTTTATACAAGGTTTCATTGAATCGACTCACTCAACCTTTGACACTATCCCTCATCCACACTTCCTGTGAAATTAAATCACACCTAATAACATGACCACCTTGAGCTAATCTCAATAGAAGATTTTCTCAACAATGTTTAATAATAAAGATGATAATAAAACAACTTGAGTTGTTGAAATAATAAAGAAGATAATAAAATAACTTGAGTGGTTGAAATAATAAAGAACATAAACAAAGATACTTGAGAAAGAAAATGACTTCCCAACAATGTAGCTTGGTCAACAAAGAACAGGAATTTGTTCACTAAAAAATCTACTGTGAAGCTTTAATATCGTCACTGGAATATCTCACGCGCAGCAACAGAAAAATCACCAACAAAACAAAAGTTTCTTTATCGAAATGTTGCAAATAATGGAGCATCAACCACATAAAAAATTTATGGAGTTTTCCACAAAACACACACATCATTAGCCCAGAATGGTCACGCAAAAATTAGAGAAAACGTAGCTATGAGATTGAATGAAATCCCCATAAAATCAACTGCTAAAAATAATCCAAGATACTCCAAAAATTAAGTTGCCAAGTCACAATATACCTATCATTTTTCCACTTGAAAACAATAATAATGAAGCCCCAAAAATCATATAAACTAGCTGCAAAATAGTCAATCGAATCTCCAAAAATCCAGCTACCTTAGATAGTCATTATCTCCAAAATAGGCTGTCAAGAAGAGTCCAAAATTCACCAAAACTTTACATCTTATCTTAGTCAAGATATGGTGATTTGATTCCAATTAAATCCTATTATGACTATATTTTAACCCAAATAAGCATCATCTTCAAAAAACTCACATAAATTAAAATATTTAGCATAGTAGTATTCCTCAAATAATCAAAGTTATCCAATTACAAATAATGACCAAAATATCGTAACACATATCTTAACAATCTTCCTATTTTTGACATTATTTGTCATATATCAAAACTCCCTTAAAAAGATAATTGGATACATAGGAACTCCCCCTTAAGCGAACATCGAGTTCCAAATAACTTCCAAATAATACCAAGTGCATATAACAACAAGTTCATCAAGTTCACATAAGCAATTTGTAAATATCTGAATAAACAATAATCTAAAGTTAACAAAGACATCCATAATGATTCAAACAAATCATCCAATGCCACCAAGGAAATAGAACAACCACAACCAATAAACATCCGTTCTCCCTCTTGGGAAAAAAAGATGCCAAAAAGAGCAGCTAAGAATTAGCTGAGAAATGAAGAACCCTCTGCTTTAGTTGACGGAGTGCATCTAAACCTACTTGAAAAATGCCATTAATCTGATCAATTTCAGTAAACAAGTCAATATGTGGATTCATAAATGATGCAACCGAAGGTTCAGATGTCCCAGATGAGGAATCAGGCAAGTCGACTACCCCCTTGTTCACATTTAAGATTTGAGGGGAAATGTTCAGCAATGTCACAGGTTCAAGAACACTCGATATCTTCCAAAGAACACCATTGGTATACAAAAATTATGTAATCAAGCGCGGAAAATATAACAAAGAGTGACGCTTAATACCAATCTCAATTATTTCCTTAATAATGATTCTTCCCAAATGGAAAATTTTCCTAGTACCAATGGCATAATCTAACTTAATCTGAGCCGGATAAACTGAAACCATGTAAGTACTTGGTAACCAACTTGCCAAAACAAGCTTATAGACACCAAATATTTCTTTGACAATGCAAAAGCACGTAAGATAGAAGAAGATGACCAAGCAGTCAATTTACCCCCGATTAAAATAGTAGCCACCATATCATTAGTCATAACCTAATCATCATGATATATTTTGGTCACTAAGCAAATTATCAAACCCTAAAAATGTACTCAACATATCTGGATCAAATTAAACCACTGTACCCCTCACATACACCACATGATAGCTTAAGATAGAATCGTTCAAAACATCCTTATCAAGATTATAATAAAATTCTCTAACCAATTCAGATTCATAATCTTTTGGCAACAACGTAGAAATCAACAAATTCCTTTCAGTTAACAGAATATCTAAACAAAATTTATGGTATTCATCCAAATTAATAGGATGATCAAAAACAAACTCGGTAGAAGCAATGGAGCCTCATTTCTGTGCTGCAGCGGAAGTGTAAAACTTATATGACAAAGCATCATCAATTGAAAGTATGACCGGAGAATGTCTATGAGGGGGTCAGACTAATATCCGAGCTAGTTGTTTGGTCAATTTCTAAGGAACAAAGTGAGTGGTAGTCGGTAGTGATCCAATTGTAGAGACAGGAGCAGGAGTCTCAACTGGAGCCTCTTTAGAATCAGAGTCAGATTCCTTAACTATAACAAATAACACCCATAGCACGTCAGTATCAATTGTGGATTGTTCTAGAATAGAGAAGGGATTGGGAATGTCAATGGGTACCTCCGAGGAAGACCTAACACCAGTAATCATCCTCCCACTCATTTGGTGTTGCTGGAGATGTCTGGAATGCCAAGTAAGGCCGATGGTGGAGGCAAGGGTGACGTTGGTGACTGCTCCATGTGAGAAGATGATGCTAGACGTTTAAGCTTGCCTATTGTAGCTCCAAATAGAAGAAGACCTAATGAAGATGAAGTGGGTGGTGATGGTGGAGAGAAACGCAAAAGAGAGAGAGCTAAAAGAGAAGTACAATATAGTGAGAGACACAAAATACACATGAATGAGAGAACCAAACCAAATGAAAAGTGAAATTTCAAACAAAAGAAAAGAGGAGGGAGGAGGGCAGGGGACGACAAGAAACCAAAAAAATGAAAGATGAAAATTAGGGATTTTCTCTTTTTAATTTCCTCTTTTTTAACAAAATGAAATTGAAAGAAAATTTTAGTACATTAATAAAGATCCAAAAGGATGTAGTTTCACACAAATTATGAATAAGCCATAAATGCTATAAGTTTTTTTGACAAATACGAAAAAAAAATCAAATACGAAATAAACAAATCAATACACAAGATTTGGTAGCGCAGTTCAGCATATCTTAACAACGTTTGCAGGGTACTTACCCAGTTTAATCACTTTCACCAAAGAATAACAATAGTTTTACTCAAGGCATTACAGAGCTAACTCACCCAGCCTTTGACACTATCCCCTGTCCTCACAACCCATGAAAGTAATTCACACCCGACAACACGACCATCTTGTGCTAACCTTAACAGAGGATTTTCTCAACAATGTTTAACAATAAAGATATGAAGTAAACAACTTAAGTGATTGAAACAATAACAACATAAATAAAGATGACATTTGAGATAAAAATAACTCCCCTAAATATAAATCTTCATATGTCGAAAGTGTAGGGAGTGGTAGAAAGATATCTGATGTGAATTATTGAGAAGAGTCACTATTAGTCCATGCAAATGGCAACATCAATAACCATCAATAGAATAACCAATTCATTACCGAAATGTCACTAAAAAATATAGTTACAATAACACACATCTCCTAGATGTTTTTTACTCAACCAATATCTGGATAACCCTGAAAATCATGCAACAATACAAAAAACGAAGTTGTCCAAGATGGATAGAATCACCAAAAATTAACTGCCAAAGATAGCTCAATACTCCTGAAAATACAATTGCTAAGTCACTATATTCTGGTCAATTTTCCCACAAAAAAATGATGTAGTAGTAGTCTAATTATTCACCCATATGTGCAAAAATGCAGATGCCAAGAATAACTCAATATAGCATGTAATTTCTCACACAAAAACAAAGAAACAAAGAGCGGAGAAAACACAGCTGCAACCCACCACTTGTATTGGAAGTATCCTTCACTTAGAAACAATAACACTCATTAGAAAATTCATGCACACTCTATAGAAAATGTTGTTGTCCAAGATGGATAAAATCATAGAAAAATTAGCTCGCAAAAATAGGTCAGATACCTGAAATTACAATTGCAAAAATCACGAAAACTTTTGAAGTTTTCGTACACCACCATGCCAAAAACGACAGCTGCAAAGTCACACGCAATAGCCACTAACCTAACACTAGACTGTCACTAAACTAACACACCATCAATAATGAACAGCCCAATAAAAGTCATGCCATTGACCAAGAACAACAACAACAAAGATCATGAAAGCTTTTGGAGTTTTCGTATATCACAAATCACAAACAATAGCCACCAAAACTACCACTTCATTGATAGTGAGCAGCCTAATGTAATCACACAAAAACTAGAAAATCTAGTTGCTAAAATTACACAACCTCAATGACAAAAACCTCCCAACAATGGTCGTTCAAAAGAAGAAAAGATGTAACTGCAAAGTAAGATAATGATTACGTAAATTAGCTACAAAATAATATCCAAGATAGCCTTAAAAATTCCAGCTTCTAAGTCATACTTGCCCGTCGTTGATTCCCACAAAAATGAAAACACTTTAGCCTACATATCACATAAATTACATCAACATTGCAGCTGCAAAATAGTCGATAGAATCTCCAAAAAATCTAGCTGCCTTAGATAGTCATTATCCCCAAAATAGGTTGTCAATAAAAGTCTAAAATATCACCAAAAATATACATTTTATTTTAGACAAGATATGGTGATTTGATTCCAATTAAATTATATCATAACTAGGATTTTTATCCTAAATAATCCTCATCTTCAAAGGGTCCCACATAAGATAAAATATTAATCATAATAATATTCCTCAAATAATTAAAGATGTCCAATTATAAATAATGTCCAAAATGTTATAACACATATCTTAACAAAAAAAACTACAGAGCACATAATCCCAAAGCCATTCGAAAAAAATTCAAACCTGATTGAATCAAAAGATTTCGTAAAAATATCAGCCAGTTGCTTCTCAGTTTCTACATAAGAAAGAACTACAACTTTGTCTCCACAAGCTTTCTTATAAAATGATATTTCAAGTTGATGTGTTTAGTTCTTGAATGTTGAGTCAAGTTTGTCGAGATATCTATGGCACTCTTGTTATCACACAACACCGTCAACACATCTTGATCTATTCTATAATCCTTCAACATTTGCTTCATCCAAAGAGGTTGCGAACAACAACTACCGACAACAATTTATTCTACTTCTGTGGTTGATAAGGAGAGAGAATTTTGTTTTTTATTGTTCAATGAAATCATATTATTACCCAGAAAGAAACAGCATCTTGAAGAACTTTTTCAGTTATCTAAATTTTCAGTCTAATCCCCATTACTATACCAAGCTAAATATGAAGTATAATTAAATGAATACCATAGCCCAAACTTGGAAGTACCACTGATGTACCTGATAATCCTCTTTATCGCTGTCAAGTGTGACTCTTTCAGGTTGGATTCATATTGAGTACATACTCCAACACTAGAATAGATATCCGGTCTACTTACGGTCAAGTAAAGTAGGCTTCCAATAATGCCTCTATATAAGGGTACATCGACACTTTTTCCATTATCTTCTCTTTTCAACTTCATAGATACACTCGTAGGAGTTCTAGCATGTCGTGCATTCTTAAGACCAAACTTCTTCACTAAATTCTTCATATATTTAGTTTGTGATATGAAGATACCATCCTTCACTTGCTTAATTTGTAAACCTAGAAAGAAATTTAATTCACCTACCATGCTCATCTCAAATTCATGTGTCATCAACTTCACAAATTCATTCACCATCTCCGGGTGAGTGGAACCAAACACAATATCATCAACGTAAATCTGTGCAATCGCTAAATTAGATTTGAATTTTTTAAGAAATCAGGTCTTGTCACCACTACCTCTTCATAGCCTTACTTAAGTAGATATTAAGTGAGCCTTTCATACCATCGGTGCTTGTTTAAGACTGTAAAGAACATTTTTTAGATTGAAAATGTGATCATCATATCCAGAATCAATAAAACCTTTCGGCTGCTCAACATTTACCTCTTTTCATACAAACCCATTCAAGAACGTACTCTTCACATCCATTTGGTAGAGTTTGAAGCCTTTCACATATGTTATACCCAGTAGTTGTGTAATTGATTCAAGTCTTGCCATAAGTGCAAAAGTTTCATTGAAATCAATTCCTTTAATCTAATAATAACCTTGAGCTACTAACCTTTCCTTATTTCTAGTAACGTTGCCTTTATCATCGTTCTATTGCAAAACACCCATTTTGTTTTGATCACATTCACATCTGATGCCCTTAGCACTAATTCCCAAACATTATTACAAGCAAATTACATCAAATCTTCTTGCATAGCTATTGTCCAAAACTCATCGTGTAAGGATTCTTTCACATTTTCAGGTTTGAACGAAGAAGTGTGACATAAAAGTCCCACAAGTTCCCAATAGTCTATCTTTTTTCTCACTTGTCTTCCTTCTATCACTTAGCTCTCCGATTACATTATCAATAGGATGACTTATTCTGATTTGTGATGATGTCTCCTTGTTAAAATCATCTTCCTGTGTGTTTTCATTATTCAAAAGAATGGTTTCATTATCAATTACATGGATGGCTCTTTCTCCTGAAGCAACTAACATATCCTCTGTCTGGACAGTTCCTTCACTAGCAACAACTAACTGCAGGTCTGGGCAGTTTTTGGTTCTTCCATCTTTGCATTGTTGATCTAGTTCATGATGTTAGTTTTAAGGATTTTCTTCAACTATTTTGTCAATTATCTGATGTATATCATCCACCACAACATTTATAGATCCATCATTATTTTGGTTCTTTGAGTAAACACCCAATATGCCTTACTATGTGTTGAATATCCAATAAAGATCCCTTCATCACTTTTACTCTTAAATTTTTCAAGCTATTCCCTATCTCTTAGAATATAACACTTGCTACAAAATACATGGAAGTAGCTGATATCTGGTTTCTTTCCCTTCCAAAGTTCATATGACGTCTTGTTTTAGTTGCTTCTGAGATATTCTTGGCTACTTATGTACGTGTTTACTGCTTCAGCGCAAAATCTCAATGATATTTTTCTTCCATAGATCTGGTCATTTCTTGAAGCATTCTATTCTTCCTCACAGCAACTCCATTTTGTTGAGGAGTTTTAGGTGCTAAAATTCTTGTATGATACCATATTTCTCACAAAAGCCGTTGAAACTTGCATTTTCAAACTCCCTTCTATAATCTGATCGTATCCTTAACTCTGTCAAAATTTTCAGATTTGTAACCTACATACATAAATTTTTAAAAGCCTTAATTGCATATGATTTCTCCTTCAAGAATGTTATCTAAGTATATCTAGAGTAATCATCAACATAAGTCAAAAAGTTCCTAATTCCACCAATACTAGCATATTATGTTGGTCAACCAAATTCATGTGAATTAATTCTAATACACGAGAGGATGTAACATGTCTAATCTTTTTGTGTGACACTCTTGTCTGTTTACCCTTTTAGCATGCATTACATATTGTTTTGTTATCATTGTTTATTATGGGCAACCCTCTCATTGCTTCAAATATCTTCAACTTGTTAATAAGATCAAAGTTGGCATGGCCAAGCTTTTGATGCCAAAGATTTATATTATCATCATATGAGGCTGATTTGCAAGAGCTAGTGACTTGCAATATATAATAATTGTCTACTGTTTTTCCACTCACCAAACATTCTCCTTATTTATTAATACCCTACATTCATCACCGGTGAATTTAACTAATAATCCATCATGACAAAGTGGGCTTATACTTACCAAATTGGCTTTTAACCCATCACCATGAAGCACTTTCTTGAAGTGTGGTTGTCCATCCATGCATAGGGTCCCTCTTCCAATTACCAAAACCTTCTTTTCGTCACCAAAGATAACGTGGCCACCTACTTTGATAATCTGTCAAATAACTTCTTTCACCTATCATGTGACATGAGCACCCACTGTCAAAATACCAATTAATGTGAAGCATCTCGTATAGATTTAAAAGTCACTAGTTCTTGTAATTGACCTTTTTTAACCCAAGCGTGTTTAGGTAATGTGGGTTGCTACTAGAAATTCATAGAAGATTGTCTAGAATTTTGGATTTGAACCCTCTGAAATATCATTAGTAACAACTTGTAACAATTTGTCCTTATGTGCCTGTTTACCCCACAAAAGTGACAAGTAGATATAAATTTCCATTTCCTCCTTAACGTTTCTCTTTGGACAAATATGGCTGCACCATTTTTCTCATCATTTGTCTTAGAACGTTCACCCTTTATAGCCAATCCCTTGAAGATATCCTTTAATCTCACCAATTTCTAACAACTTTTCTAACTTTTTGGTACCTCCATTTAACATTCTTATCCCTTCTTCCATACTGACCAGCTTTAACTTTGTTTCATTCAACTCATCTACTGTAGATAATAACTTCTTCTCTAGATCTTGAATGATACTCTTCATGGTATAATTTTCCTTCTTTAGCTTTTCATTATTCTTACATGTTTGCAGCCACTTTGCATACATTAACTCATAGGTTTTCTAAATGTCCTCACTTTTTTCCTCTGAATCTCTGTCATCATTGTCATGTTCTGAAATTAAACCTTAGACTGATTCATTTGCATTTCTTTTCAAAATTCTGGACTGATTTATGCATGATTTAATTATCAGTTTCTTCCTTATTGATTACTGTTAAGCAAAAAACTAAACTTTTGTTATATAAAGCAACCAATATAGCATTACTCACAAATTCCTCTTCACTATCATACTTACTTTCGGATTCATTCTCAGTCTAAGTACTAGTATATGACTTTCCTTTTCTCTTCTTCAAAATATTAGAACATTCTGCTTGCATATGTTTGAAGCCTTGGTATTCATGACATTGAATTTTCTTCACATTTCTTCCACCTTTTTTAGTTTTAGCTTATTGTTTGAAGTTATTGTTTAATGAGCTCTCACAATTTTGCCTAAACTCGGGCCTATCCTTTTTACTTTCTTTAACCACTTGCTGAAATTTCTTGTCAATAACAACATATCCTCATTCTCATCAGATTCATCTCTTATGTCATTTATGGCTTTACCAATTTTAGCTTCTAATGCCAATCCACTATTCTTTTCTCGCTTATCCTTTAACAAATTCATCTCAAAGTTGATAAGAATCCTAATTACCTTACCCAAAGATAATTCAATGATATCATATGCTTCTACAATAACTGAAATTTTTAGTATGAATCTCGAAGACAGTGATCTCAATGTCTTATTAACAAGTTTCATGTTTGAATATTTCTTCCCCAAGTTGATGTGCTTAGTTTGCTATATCACGCAATCTGTCATGGAAGTCTCCATTAGTTCACTATCATCTATCTTCAGCTCTTTAAATCTTATAGCCAACATTTGAAGTTTCGAAGCTATCACAAATTTCCATCCCTCATGTATAGTTTGCAAAGTATCCCACACTTCTTTTGCCAATTCACAGGTTGAAATCATGGCAAAGCAACCTTCATCAACTACACTGAAGATGGCGAGAATAGCTTGAGAATTTCTAAGTACTCTTATTCAGCCATTATCCATTTAGATGCATTTTTAAGCACTGTTTCTCCCTTTTCATCAGTCCTCATTAGATGTGTCCAGCCATTTAAAACTGAGTTTCGTGATTTTGTTCCTTGTGACTGAATGAATACTCTCATTCGTGATTTCCACGTATATAATTGGAATCATCTAACAATGGTGGCCAGGTGATTGATGCCCCTTCTCTATACTTGCAAAACACAGATCTGCATTAACTTGATGTACCATGTTCTGATTTGGTGAACTTTATTTTGATACCAATTGCGAATTTGAAAGGATTCGGTTTTACACAAGTTATGGTTCAGCCTCAGTTGCTTTGAACTATGTTTTTGGTTGCTTGATATGAAGCAACTATGTAGCAACTGTAAATTTTCTATCACAAACAAAAACGTAAAAATTAAATGCAAAATAAGCAAATCAATATATGAAATTTGTTAATACAATTTGGCACACCTTGTTTACATTTGAGGGGCCTTCACCCAACTTAATCACTTTCACTAACGAAAATAATTTTATACAAGGCTTAACTGAGCCGACTTACTCAATCCTTGGCACTACCCCTCGTTCTCACTACCCGTAAAAGCAAATCATACCCAATAACATGATCACCTTATGCTAACCTTAACAGAGTATTTTTTTCAACATTGTTCAACAATAAAGATGATAATAAAACAACTCAAGTGGTTGAAATAATGAAGAATATAAACAAAGACACTTGAGAAAGAAAAAATCTTCCCTAGTAATGTAGCTTTGTCAATGAAAGAATAGGAAGTTGTCCATTAAGAAATCTGCTGTGAGGCTTCAATATTTTAACTGGAACAAGCCACACACAATAGCAGAAAAATTACCAACAAAACAAACGATTCATCACCGAAACATTGCAAACGATGGAGCTTCAACCACACAAAAAGCTTTTGGAGTTTTCCCATAAAACATAAACATCAACAACCTAGAATGGTCACGCAAAAACCAGAGAAACGTAGCTGTGAGATTGAATGAAATCCCTATAAAATTAGTTGCTAAAAATAATCCAAGATACCCCAAAAATTCCAGCTGCTAAGTCACAATATACCTATCGTTTTTCCACCTAAAAACAACAATAATGCAGCCCCAAAAATCACGTAAAACATTGTAAAAACAAAGCCAAATAGTCAATAGAATATCCAAAAATCTAGCTACTTTAGATAGCCATTATCCCCAAAATAGACTGTCAAGAAGAGTCCAAAACTCACTAAAACTCTACATCTTATCTTACTCGAGATATGGTGATTTAATTTCAATTAAATCATATCATGACTAGGATTTTTATCCCAAATCAAATTCATCTTCAAAATGCCCACATAAAGTAAAATATTTAGCATAATAATATTCCTCAAATAATCAAAGTTGTCTAATTATAAATAATGCCCAAAATATCATAACACATATCTTAACAATATATATACAAGAATTTATTAACTTATTATCTTAAAATTGTGTTAGTTATTAGTCTCTTTATATATAAGTTACTTCTCTTTTTGAAATAAAAGTAATTAGAAAATTCTCTTAAAATTGATATTTCTACTAAACAATAATTTCTTTGCTTCCAAATCAACACTTTATAACACTTTTGCCATCATACTTAATCCATAAAAATGTACTTCAAACATCTATTACCAAACTTGCGTTTAGAAGGATCAATAGTTGTAGTACCATAAAGACATCCAAAATTTTCATATGTTGATAAGTGAGAATTAAATCAGTGTGCAACTCATAAGGTGTTTTACCAAAAAAAAAGGTATAATATGGTAATATTCATCAGGTTTATATTTTCCTCTCCAATCTCTCGTATTGTGACAATGTATAAACATATGGCCTCCAATGAAAAATCCTTTATTTGGTATAATATTGTGTTTTAGATGTGTTTTCTTATGTGATCAGACCGTTACTTTCTCAAATCTATCGAGTATTTCATTCCAAAGATACCTTGAATAAGTGGTATACATGAATTCTTCTAGTAAGTCTATGAAATATACCCTTTATTATCGTTCAAACTTATTGGTTTATTAATTTTTTCATCACGAGAATCCTGACTTGCTTCCAGAACCAACAAAATTTTATTAACAATCCTACATCATGATCTGTAATTTGGTTTAGTTAAACATGTTGTTACTAGAGTCATACTTGTTGATTTACGCCCTACAGTCAATCGTTTTGGTTGTAATTAGTGACAAAATTATTAATAAAGGCATTCTTTATCTTTATACATTAATTACATTTGATGTTTTAATATTAAAGATAAAATCCTTGAAATAATTAATATGTAATTGAAATTATGATAAGATTCCAATTGAGAGATTTAATTTACATTTACGTATTATTCTTAAATGTTCCTAGTTATAGTTTCATCAAGATGAGATATGACTGAAACGGTAAAACTAGCACACATTATGTTTCTTTTTATGAAGAAAGTAATTGATCTCATGAATCAAAGAATGGAGATACTTAAACTAATGTGTGGGTGATTATTAAAGAATAAATTATTGAACTGAATCGATTATGAGAATTCCCAAATGAAATATTACTTATGTGTTTGTGAATTTTCTCGTAGTGATCGTTGTATAATTGATCCTAAGACTTAAGATTATCAGGGTATCCCATGCGAGAATTACTGTGTTTTAATACTACTTATGAATTATCCTAGGATAATTTAGTCGGTAGTACTTAGATACAATATGAACCATATAGAGATAGTTGAGTAATTAAATAAAGGATTTGTCACTCTAAAGTAATTAGAGAGAAT
>JANIPM010000009.1:39279381-39291794 GCA_027478405.1 Erythroxylum cassinoides
CTTTCATTAAATACATGATTTGCACGTTTCATGGGTCCAGCACCACGCTCTCAAGCAGGATGTTAGGCTCCGGCAGCGGGGTCTAGCATCAAATGTTGGGCTCCAGCAGCGGGTCCAACAATTTCCCTATTAGTAGTTTGAACAGAAGTTTTGTTTGTCCATGATGTCACAATAATATCAGATGCATCAAAAATCATGGTGTCTGTAGCCCCACAGTCAAAGATCCAGTGGGTATTTTTGGTTTCACATACCTTTTTGGCTGTACAAGTAGTAGACAAAACTTCTAGGACCATTTTGGAATTTTTAAAAACACCAACAGCCAAATCATCACACACACCAATATCCGGGGCAAATTCCAACATATTTAGAACTTCTAGACTAAAAAATTTAGTTTTAGAAATATAGGGGTCTAGGCGTAATTTCCAAGCCCCTTTACCTTTAAAGTCGCGAGTTTCCTCATTTGAGAAAACCCTAGCCGCCGCTGCAAATCCCCTTTCGCCTTCGTCTCCATAGCCGCTGCCCCTAGTGCTGGTGGGCCCTGGGTTGCTCACCATGGCGGTGGCCTTGCTACCTGAGCCCCGTCTCTCCTTCGGTTGCTTATGATTGTCTTCCCACCATTTGGGATACCCTACCAGTTGGAAACAATTCTCCTTTACATGCTTTGACATCCCACAATGGGAATACTTCAACTTGGATTTATCCACTCAATCTCAGGATGATGAGTCGCCGTTCTTTCCGGTGGTGTCTGATCGGTTCTGTTGTGATCGAAACCCTCGGGCTTCCATGGCTGTCGCCTTTGTCTGTGTTAGTTCACCCTTAGTCAGTAGTCCCCCTCTGATGCCCTGTGATGGAAGGTCGCCTCCGGTCGTCGGCCCAAGAATATTCAGCCGGGCGGCCTCCTTTCTGACTGAGGCGTAGGCGGCCTCAACTGAGGACAAAGGGTCCTCCCTGAGGATTTCCCTTTGAATCGCTTCATATCGTTGGTCGAGCCCTCCCATAAATTGGAAGAGCTTGGTCTCATTCCAGATCTGGTTGTACGTCGTTATGTCTTCAACCAACACCATAGAGTTCGGAAGACGTCGCTCAATTTCGCCCCAAAGACTTTGCATCAACAGCCAAAAATCTTCTAGAGTTAATGACCCTTGCACTTGGTGACTTACCCTGTTGTGCAGATCGTAAACCTACAATAAGTCCCTCCCGCTGCTGTAGGTGACTGCCAACGCCTGCCACAATGCCTTGGTTGTGGGATAATGAGCCACGTTGTTGGTCAATTGTGGTTCGACATTCTGAATTATCTAGGAAAAAATAACCAGGTCATCTTGTTCTCTCCTTCCTCTGGTGGTGCAGGTATCCCTGTAATGTGCCTTAATTTTGATCAACCCTTGCCCCCTATGGTCACCTTTATAAGTCTGGCCCAAAGGGCATAGTTCTGGCTGTTCAATTTGGTACCAACGTTTACTGTGTCTGAAATTGGATTGTTTGTGGATTGGTTTAACCCATTTCTCAACAGGTTTACGATTTGAAGGGTAAGGTCATCATGGTTGATGCTTGACCCATTTGGATTACTTTCTACTGTTTTGGACATGGTTTGTTCTCGGATGTTTGTTGGCTTTCTAGGTAGATGACGAGCAGTGATATGATAGATCCCTTGTAGGATTGTCAACCATGCTCTGATACCATTTTAGTTTGGTATCTTGGACTCATGAAATGGAAAAAATATCTCTATTGGAATGATTTACAGAGCTACACATATAGGTACAACAGGTGCTATACAAGGAAAGGTGTTTAATTCTAATTGCTGTGATCAAGCCCCTAATTCAGAGATGATGTTTGACTGATCCTATTGAGGATATGATGGGATCCTGATCCTCCTCTTTTTACCATATTCTGACAAAGCGTACTTCCATTCCTTGTCCACTTTGTCTTTGAATATCTCAGCAAAAACTTGCCCAGCTCCATGAGGTCCACGAATATAAAAACTTATCTACACTTAACCAAAAGAAAATTCATATGCAAATTCCAAGTTAGTATCTTCTTTCCAAGCCATAGTTTCCTCTTTCTACGTGAATCCAATTGCATTAAGTTTGTAGGTTTTGGTACCAAAATCAATACCTGAGATCGTGTTCAAGTTCAGTGCCAACAAATTGATCATCAAAGAAAACCCATGTGATCAAAACCCTAGTTATCTCGAAAGCTCTTGGCAAGAATTCGTCAATCACCGAGAGTGAGAACGAGATACAAAGGCTAGAGACACGTGAAAAGTGTTATCTTAAGGCTTATATTTAACGATTTTGATGATAACTATATAATATTTCAAAATTCAAATTTGATTTATTTTCTTGTATAAATAACGATATTTCTTTTTAAAAGGAAATAAAATCATAAAAAAATTACTTCATGTTTTGCATGAACCTTCTAAGTAAACTTTCTTTATTAACATCCAGAAGGAACTTACCTTTTTGAAAAATTAGCTCCATAAGTTTTTGTTCCAGCAGAGATGATATTGAAAATCCAAAGTCAACTTAGAATTAAGATGAAGCAACGACTAGTTGAAAAAATAGACTATTTAAAGAAGAGCAACAACATTTGTGAAGTAACAAGCATACACAGATTTTCAAAACATTTGAGTAACATCTATCCTTTTGAGAGTCATATTATTCTTATTGTACCTTAGAAAGTGAAATCACTCCATCAAGAGAGAAATTGTTATTTGAGAACTTACTTTCGATTTTACATTTTTTCTTGTGTGAGCTTTTAGAAGCTTGTTATACATTTCGAGTGTGGAAGATTGAAGAACCTTGAAAAATATATACTTGTAAGCTTGAAGAGGCTCGTCAAATTACTACCTAATTTTTATAGTGAAATGCTGAAGTTGGATACTTAAGGACTAGACGTAAGCTTGAGCTATAAGCCGAATCAGTATAAATCGACTACGTCTTTCTCCCTTCTCTTAACTTTTAAATTTTCACATTATATTATGTTTGTGTTCTTTTTAGTAAGAGACTCCTTCACTTTTATATGAGGCTCCTTTTGTTTTCAACTTGCAAGATGTTTATTTCAGTTTTAACAGGCGCCTTTTATTTTAAATTGTTTTAACATAAGTTATCATTCCATAGGCTTCTTTTTTTAAGTAGGGTCCTATCTAACGAAAGGTTCCTATCACCTAATAGGCTCTTGTCGTTTAAAGGACTTTATCGTCTGATAGGCTCTTACTACTTTTATTCGTTAACTAGGATTTGTTTATTATACAAATTGAATTAAATTACAAAAATGTTTACACACAATTAACCCCCCTCTTGTGTGTGCTTGCTTTATTATTTGGTATCAGAACGAGGTTTCACATTTATTGTGTTTTACAACACATGATAGATCTGACAAACAACTTAAGAAGCTTTGAAGGACAATCTATCTCAAAGCCTCCTTACTTTAATGGAAACAACTATTCCTATTGGAAAAAGAGAATGACAATTTATCTCCAATCTATAGATATTAAAGTCTGGCAAGTCATAAGAGTTATATAATGTAGAAGTATGGACTAATGCTCATAGTAGAAACATATAGCTAAAAACTAAACATCATCTGATCTGTGTATTATCTTTACAAGAATATGAGAAAATATCATATTGTTCTATAGCAAAGGAAATGTAGGACAAACTACAAGTCAAGTTTGAAGGAACAAATGATGTAAAGAAGCATATAATAAGTCTTTTAGTGCAACAATATGAAATTATTAGCATAAAACAGGGAGAGACCATAAATGAATTCTTTGGAAGCTTCAATAACATCATTACGGCCTTAAAGAACTTAGGAAAGATATATCCCAATGACAAGCTCGTAATGAAGATTCTGAGGTCACTACCAAAGGAATAGAGACCTAAGGTGATAACTCTAAAAAGGGCAAAAGATCTAGACACTATTTCACTTGATTAGCTACAAGAAAATCTGATGATCCATAAAACCGAGCTTAGGTGAGATGAAGGATCCTCCTACAGAAAAGAAATGGCACTAAAAGCAACTAACGAATCAAACGGTGATGAAAGTGACACTAAGTTACAAATAGATGGAGATGACAAGTTCAACTTTAAGGTTAGAAAATATGTCCGTTTCTATAAAAAGATGCTAATGAATAAAAGAGAAGGAAATAAGAAAGCTGGAAATAATAGGTTCTTATTAAAAGGCAGCAGTAGTAATAGCAATACACAAAACAATCAAATCATACGTTATCACTGCAAGAAGCCTGGACACACAAGACCAGAATGTCCTTTTCTTCAAAAGGACAAGTTAGAGAATAAAAAATCCAGAAAGCAAGCGATGACTACAGCCTGGTTAGATGAGGGTTTTGAAAACTTTGAAGAAGAAGAGCCAGAAGAAGTCATTAAAGTTTGCTTCATGGCTGAATTAGGAGTTGATGAGGTATATTATCCTAACTCTAATATTGTAGTTGATGAATTGAAAAATGCATCACATGAATTATATGATCAGTATAAAAGGTTGATAGTGAAGTATTTCAAAAAAGTTGAGAAGTCCAAAAGCAATGATGCATCTATGAAGAGTAAGATTAAATCATTGGAATCTACGAATGAGAATTTGGTGACGAGGAATATATCTCTTAAGGTTGACTATAAGCAAAAGGTTTCTGAAAAGGAAGTTCTGGAAGAAAGGTAAGACAGTCAAAAGAAAATGTTGCTTCCGTAGAACTTGAAAAGAAGAAAAGTGTTGGAAAAATCTTAACTATAGAAAAAGATCTGAAAAATTTCATTGATGGAAGGAAGGAACTTGATGTATTGCTTAATAGTGCATTTTTGGTAATGTTGGAATAGGATACAATGAAAATAACAATATCAAGTCATACAAGAACTTTTTGTTAAATCCAACAGCAATTATAGCCAAAATAGTAGGAACCTGCTAAGTGGCAAAAGCCATAGCAATTATTATTCATCTATTATGTGCCATTATTATGGTAAACATTGTCATATTAGTCATTCTTGTAATGTTCATAAAAATAAATTATCTCAGATGTATGTTTGGAGACCGAAAGATCAAACTACTAACTCAAAAGAACCCAAAAAAATTTGGGTACCTAAAATGAAATAATGCTTTCTGCATGTATATTTCAAAACGGAGATAAGGGAGAATCAATGGATAGTTGATAGTGGCTGCTTGAGACACATGATAGGTGAAATATCACACTTCAATTATATTGAAAGAAAAGATAGAGGTAATGTTGTCTTTGTAGACAAAATTAAAGCAAAGGTCACTGAAATTGGTAAGATTGGTGATTTTGATTCAACCTCTACGAATAACGTCCTCTTTATCGATGGTTTGAATTATAACCTATTGAGTGTGAGTTAGCTATATGAAAAGGGTTAAAAATTCATTTTCTATGCATCTCATTGTGAAATTATCGATATTCATAATGCTAATATTGTGTTTGTTAGTCGTAGAAATCAGAATATATACTGTGCTCAACTAGAAGACACGTCCTCACAAATTGTTAAGTGTTTTGTTTCTCTAGAAAATGATTCGTTTATCTAGCACAAAAGATTTGGATATGTCAACTTGAGCATTTTATCAAAATTTTCCAAAAATGAGTTAGTAAGAGGACTATCAACTTTAACGAAAGCAATCAGGTTTGTGAGGCTTTTTTAAAAGGTAAACAAGTCAAAAGTAGTTTTCCTCCTAAAATTGTTGTGTCTAGTAACCAATCACTTGAACTTGTGCACATGGATTTATTCGATCCTACTAGGACTCAAATTTCTAGTGGTAAATATTGCAGTTTTGTTATAGTAGATGATTACTCTAATTTACATAGGTTTATTTCTTATCAAATAAGGATGATGCCTTTGAAGTGTTCTAGAAGTTTTGCAAAAACATTTAGATAGAAAAAAGGGACTGCATCACTTCAATTCAAAGCGATCATGCAGAAGAATTTGATAAGTGATAATAGAAAGTTTGAAGAATTCTTGACAACAATGGTATAACTCACAACTTCTTTTGTCTGAAGATGCCTCAGCAAAATGGAGTCGTAAAGAGAAAGAACAGAACTTTGGTTAATATGGCCAGGACCATGTTGTGTGAAAGTGTACTACCTCAAAAATATTGGAAGAAGTAGTATCCACAACATGTTATGTACTTAACAGATGTCTTATAAGACATATTCTGAAAAAGACCCCCTATAAGTTGTGGAAAGAAAGAAAACCAAATGTTACTTACTTTCGAGCATTTGGCTTTAAGTGTTTTGTTCTAAACAAAGGAAAAGACAACCTTGGAAAGTTCGATGTAAGATCAGACGAAGCTATCTTACTACTAGTAAAGGATTCAAAGTATCTAATAAAAGAACAAAGCAGATAGAAGAATCACTACATGTAGTATTTGATAAAGCGCTACATTTGACAACAACAACTAACTCAGATGATGAAGAGCATCTATTGGTACCTAAATCTACATCGAAGAATCAAACTACACATATAATACCTTCAAAATTACAAAATCAAGAAGGCCTCTCTGAAGCTAAAACAGAGCAAGTTCCTTACATCTCTACAGGAGTCTATGCAACGAAAGACACCAAGAGAATGGAGAGGTCTTGGTACATATCAATATATTCTGAGAGATCCCTCTAAAAGTCTAAGAACAGATCATCGTTCAAGAACATTTGATCATTGAAGAGGCCCTTACTGATGAAAGAATGTTGAAGAGGCCCTTACTGACGAAAACTAGTATTTGGCCATGAAATACAAACTGAATCAATTTGAAAAAACCAAAGTCTAGAATCTAGTACCTCATCCTTAAAACAAGTCAATCATCCGACTCGGTGAGTATTTCGAAACAAACTTGAAAAAATGGTAAGATGGTAAGAAACAAAATTAGATTTGTAGCTCAAGGTTACAATCAACAAAAAGGTATTGATTTTGATGAAACTTATGCATTTGTTGCTAGATTGGAATCAACTAGAATTTTACTTGCCTTTGCATGCTATAAAAACTTCAAGTTATTCCCAATGGATATTAAAAGTGCATTCTTAAATGGTTACATTAATGAAGAAATATTTGTTAAGCGAGTCCTAGGTTTTGAAGATGAAAATCATCCAAATTACATGATGAAGTTAACCAAAGCTTAGTATGGTTTAAAGCAGGCTCCTTAAGCATGGTATGAGAGGTTAAGTAACTTTCTGCTTAAGAATAACTTTGAAAGAGGAAAGGTTGAGAAAACCTTATTTTTTAAGTGAAAGGAGAATGATTTACTTATAGTGCAAATATATGTTGACGACATAATGTTTGGTGCTACTAATCCATATTTTTATGAAGAATTTTTACCATTAATGCAAGGAGAGTTTAAAATGAGCATGATGGGAGAATTAGCATTCTTTCTTAGACTACAAATCAGAAAAACAAAAAAAAAGAATCTTCATTAGCCAAGACAAATACATAAAGGAACTCATTAAGAAATATCATTTTGAGAATGCCAAACTGATGGGTACTCCCATGTACACTAGAACTAAACTTGATAAAGATGAAGAAAGCAAAGCTATGGATGAGACAAGTATAGAGGAATGATTAGATCGCTACTATATCTTTCAAGCTTAAAATCAGATATTATGCTTAGTGTGTGTTTTTGTGCATGCTTTCAATCAAATCCAAAAGAAAGTCGCCTTCAAGCAGTCAAAAGAATCTTTCAATATCTCCACGAAATTATAGATTTTGGATTATGGTATTCAAAAACTAATTCATTTTACATAGTAGGGTATTGTGATGCAAATTATGCAGGTAATAAAGTCAATTGAAAAGGCACAATTAGTCACTATCAATTTCTTAGAGGATGTCTAGTATCTTGGTTTTGCAAGAAGTAAAATTGTATAGTGCTTTCAACAACTAAAGTGAAATACATAGTAGCTGCTAGTTATTATGCTTAAATCTTAAGGAAGAAGCATCAACTACAGGATTTTTCTCTAAACTTTTCTCATATTCCTATATTATATGACAATACTAGTATTATAAATCTTTCTAAAAATCATATACATCATTTTAGGACTAAGGATATAGAAATCAAACATCATTTTCTTAGAGATCATGTTTTAGAAGGAACCATTGATCTTTCTTATGTTAATACTGAGAATCAAGTAGCTCACGTTTTCACCAAGCCACTCTCTGAAGATATATTTTGCATGTTAAGAAAAGATTTTGGTATGTGCAAACTCTCTGATAATATTTTGCATAAATATTCTCTACTACTTGTCTTTGCATTTAGTTTAACAGGTTCCTTCTATTCTAATTCCCTAGAAATTCTCTCTTAGTTTAGTAGGATCCTTAGAGTTTAGAAGGCCCCTCTTAGTTTAGAGGCCTCCTCTTAAGATAGTAGGTTTCTTCTAGATTAGAAGGCTCCTCTTCTTTTTAGAAGGCTTCTCTCAGGTTGACATTCCTGGTGACATATGTTCTAAAAATAGGGAGTCATTTATGACGTCGTATCAGCTTTTTCAAAAACGCACATGCTTTCTGACAACTCTACGTATGTGTCTGTCAGAAGATACTCAACCAAGTGCACTTCATCTTGTGGCCTATACATCTACTCATCCTCTCACGAGATTAATGCTTAGGAATCACATAGTATACCATAAGTAGATTTATCTCGTCTTTGTCATTCTCATCTACGTCATTTATTCTCTTTGCACCCTAATTCTCTTCATTCTTATTGGCTCTTGTTTTTCTCTCTCAAACTTCACTAAGCTCTTTTACAATGGCAAGAACAAAATCAAAAGGATAGAAGAAATTTTTAGCTTCAACTTCTAACCATGGTGAAACACCTCATCATGAACAAATTTTTGCTTTAAATTGCTTATCCTTGTCTCCCATGGTAGGTTCTCTGGACACTACTACCAAACTTGTTTCTATCTCCTCAAAGCTCCAAACTTCATAAATACCTAGTCAAGAGACCTTTGAAGATAGGAAAAGGAAGATTGTTGCTATGTTGTCTCTAAATTATCGTGATTCCTCTTAGATGACAAAGAAGAAACAATCCAAAAACAAAATGCTTCTGACTCAGAGAAGAAGAAGAAGAAAAAGGAAAAGAAAAGGGAGAAGAAAAGAAAGAATAAAGTGAAGAAGAAGAAGAGACTTTAAGGGGGAGTTATTGAAAAAGTGAGATTCCATATACTTATTCTCTCCTTACCCATTCCTATTCCAAAAACTTTCACAAATCATAAACATGGTCACAAAGAAAAGAAAATGTTTGAAGTGCACTGGGCAATAAATGATGATGGTTAGCATAAAGAACCTTCTTAGTTGGAAAGAAGACCACGGACCAGAGGAAATATTACAAAACAAGCCCCACAAAAAGAAACTACTGAGGTAGAAGAAAAAGAAAAAGAATAAAAGAATAAAAGAAAATAACAAGGGAAGAAATAAGAAAAGGCAAAGAGGCCTTGGCTGAAGAAAATATTGAGGATGTCATTACAAGGAATGAGTTATTCCTTAAAGAGGCTTTATTCGAAGAAATCCCCAAGGCCAAAAGAACAAAATCGAAGAAACTAACCATTCTTCATAAGGGAGAGGTTTCAGCACTAGTAAAGTTATTCGAGTCAGTGGAGGTTGAAGCAAGATACAAGATGCACTACAAGAAGAGAAAGGTGGTAGCTGGATGCATCTTGCCTCCCTATCTATTTGATGATATAGGTATTACCATCACTCCCTTTTTTTTTTTTCTATTGGTTGGGAGAATTTCTTAAACTTGGACGAAACTGTATGTGATGAATTGGTCAAATTTTTTTACACATATATGAGAAAGGAAGAAATTGATGGGAAGATGGTAGTCATCTCTTGGGTACCCGATTGTGGAATTTTGGTTACAGAGGAAATCTTAGGAAACATTCTAAGTGTAATTTTTGAAGGTAGGACAAACCTTCTTTGTTATAAATGGGACATTGCTAACATTGATATGGGAAAAGTAGTGAACTTCATTTTTATGAATACTAACTATGCCCATGAAGGGAGACCTTAGTGTAGACACTTGGACCTTCTACTAAGATGCCTTGCATCCATTTTAGCTACCTCCATTTTTCCAAGGAGTAGTTCGGTAGAGAGGTGTAGTCTCCTAGACATGTATGTGGTTTATAATTTATTAAAGGGCAATAAGATGAATCTTCTGGCAATGATCCTGAAGTTCATGGTAGACAAAGGAAGTCACAAGAACAAAATTGGTGGTCTACCTTATGGAATGCTGTTGACTAAGATTTTTGCATATTTTGGAGTGTTGTTTGATAACCTAAGTTGGTATGAACTAGCAAATTTTCATTCTTTCATTCTTTACCAATTTGGTCACAAGATGAAGGATAACGTGAGGGTTGAAAAGAAGTCAGAAAGAGCTACAGGTATCTTGAGTCCAACCCTACAAAAGTTAACCTCTGTTCCACTCCAACGCACGAGTGACTTGATCTTACAACAATAGAGGGACATTCGCCCTAATTAGGATCAAATGCGTGAAAAAATTGACAGCCTTCAAAACTAAGTCCTGTATTTGCAAATTTTCCTTAAGAAAACTCTTCACTGACTGTGTCAATTTTGTTTCTCATCATATTTCATTATTTTTTATTTTACTCCTCCCTATAATTTATTATTTTTGATAATGACAAAGGGGGAGAGGTTTTGTTGATATATTTTTGAATATATGATGATATATTTCTTAATGCTACTCAATGCATATTTCTCAATATTGTCTCGATTATATATGTGATTGATTACGTTGTTAAACTTGTGAAAATCTATGATATATAAATGATAGGTTCCTTTTTTAAGAGACAGGTTCCTTCTAATAATGTCTGAACATATAAAAGTCATACTTATCTTTCAAAATCATCTATCATCTCTTTAAATTTTGAAAAATATATCTATTATTGTTTGTCATCATCAAAAAAGGGATATTGTTAGCTCAAGGCTTCTATTTAACAATTTTGGTGATAGCTATATAATAATTCAAAATTTAAATTAAATTTATTTCCTTATATAGGTAACGATATTTCTTTTTAAAAGGAAATAAAATCATAGAGAAATTACTTCTTTTCTTGCAAAAACCTTGTTAGTAAATTTTCCTTATTAACATCTGGGAGGATCTTACCTTTTCGAAAAATAATCTCCATAAATTTTTGTTCCATTTGAGATGATATTGAAATCCAAAGTCAACTTAGAATTAAGATGAAGCAATAACTAGTTGACGAAATTGACTATTTAAAGAAGAGCAACAACATTTGTGAAGCAATGAGCATACATAGACTTTTGAAACATTTAAGCAACATCATATCATTCTTATTGTGCTCTAGAAAATGAAATTACTCTATCAAGAGAGAAATTATTACTTGAGAACTTACTTTTCATTTTACATTTTATTCTTTTGTGAGCTTTTAGAAACTTGTTATACACATCAAGTGTGGAAGGTTGGAGAACCTTGAAAAATATGTATTCGTGAGCTTGAAGAGGTTTGTCAAATTACTACTTAGTTTTAATAGTAAAACACTCAAGTTGGATACTTGGAGACCAAACATAGGCTTGGGTTGTAAGCCGAACTAGTATAAATCGACTATGTCCTTCTCCCTCTACTCTTAACTTTTAAATTTTCACATTATATTTTGCGTGTGTGTGTGTTCTTTTTAGCAAGAGACTTCTTCACTTTTATAAGAGGTTCCTTTTTTTTAAACTTGCAAGAGGTTACTTTTAGTTTTAATAGGCATCTTTTATTTTAAATTGTTTTAACAAGAGTTATCATTCAGCAGGCTCCTTTTGTTTAAGCAGGGTCCTTTCCTATAAAAGGCTCGCCTAATAAGCTCCTGTCATTTAAAGGGCTTTATCATTTGACCTCTTACTGTTTTTATTTATTAACTAGGATCTGTTTATTATATGGATTGAATTAACTTGCGAAAGTTTTGCAAACAATTCCCCCCATCTTGCATATGTTTGCTTTATAATTAGAACCTTAAATCCTAAAGTTGGAAGGAAGAGTTGGAATATGTTGCTAGAGGCTGAGACATCAAAGTCAAAGAAGCAAAGGATGCTGGTATCACTTGAACTCTCGGAAGAAAGGATCATTGTTGATGTACTTGCTATGAAAGAAGGGAAGTCATTGAGATGACCCCAAGAAGAATAGGAGCTTGGTAGGCATGATACACAATCACTTCACTCCTAGTACAATGTTCGCTTTTAAGAAAGAGTTTTATCCTCACTCGTTTCTACAGTTTATAGATACAGTCTTACATGCTGGTGATGACTAATTTATTGTTTCTTATCTTTTTTTTTGCTAAAATCTAACCAATGTATGGTACCTAGTGTCTTGTATGCTAAATGAATAAGAAAAGAGTTCTTTATTGATTATTTTTATTAAATAAAATAAAATTATGTTAGTGTAAATGATCCAAATTAATTACTTTTTTGAGC
>JANIPM010000009.1:39334546-39345511 GCA_027478405.1 Erythroxylum cassinoides
GTCCAAGTTGGCAACTTGTGCAATCTAGATTTTTCCTTGCAACTTGTACAAGTTGCAAGGTCGGTGATGGATTGCCTATAAATAGGCAATCCTAGCACCATTTTGTAACATAGAAAAAAAGAGAGAAAAGTGTGGAGTGTGTGTAGTGTGTGTCCATGTCTCTTTCTTCTACTATTGTTTTGTACAAATCCTTTGGTGTTTTGAGTCATGTATTCGAGTCCTTTTATTAATAAAATTATCATCATTTTTTTTAACATAGCGGACCATTACTCCACGATCATCTCTTCCTCACGTCGTTTGTGTGGCCAGCGTACATGCCTCCACAACCACCACTTGTTACCAAAGGAAAAAAAAAGGCCATAGAAATAGGTGAATAGAAGAAAGTTGATGGAAGGAAAGAAAGAGAATAAAAGCTAAAGCAATATCCTATCTTTCTAAAAGCCAAATCTTGAAATATCACTATCATTTGCTAAAAAATGAGTCATCTAGTTATTATTTAATTATTTCAATTATGTAAATGTAGTGTAAATTGGTGGGTGTCAAACTAACAAAAATAAATCACCTTAATTCACTAAATACGAGTATAGAGTGAGTAGGGATCGTCTCCACAGGGAATGGTAGATTTATCTCTTTTACAAAAATAAACAGTAAAACTGGGAGTTTTAATTGATAAAAATAATTTAACAATAATTTAATTAAAAAGGAATAAAGATGTAAATAAATTTAAGAAATTCAACAAGGGGAAAGCTTTTGGTCAAAGGATGTATTTCTACCTTAATTTTGTTAATTTATCATCAATATAAAAATCATCTTATATATTCATAAATAAGCTGGTTATAGTTGTTGGCAAACACTTTAAATAACTAATCTCTCCTTTATTTTTGGGTAATTAAGGGACACTCATTAATTACTTCTCTAATCGAAAGACAACCCCCAGAAATTGCCGGTAGGATTTAATGTTTCAATAACATTAAGATCTAGAGTGACCCAATTGTAACCAACAAACACACAACTTGGTTCATTTAGATTAGATTATTAATTCCATGACACAAATTGAACCAATTGCGAGGCAATAAAATTTTGTCAATTGCCACTTTATTAGTCAAAACACACAATTACGAATGTGAAGTTCTAATTAACTGTCAACTATTCTCGGATTATCAATTATAGGCCTTTATTTAATAAATCTTAAAATAATCATAAACACTAAATACAGAGAATAAATAAATACTCATGTATATATACGACAGATATAAACAATTAGATCTCACAATTCCATAGAATTAATGCTTCAATACTTTTTTAACTAGAAATAATAATTTAGCTACAAGCTATTGAGAAGTAAGAACATATGAATATTATTCAAAAAAATAATTCTTATGGAAGAAGCTAGGAGAAGAAACCCAATGTGGGATAGCCAAAAAAAATCTAGATTGAAGACTCACCCATGTACGCTTGTCTACTTCGAAAGCAAAAGACGGAAAGCAACATAGACATCTCCCAAAACGAGCAGTTGTCGCCTCTTCCAAAAACTCCAGCCACCTTCGTATATCTCCCTCTAAAAGACACGTCTCATTTATTTTCAAAAACAAACCCTTCTATGATAAAAACGTTTGTAGTCTTTGTGTTTGGCCTCCCTTTTATTTTTTTGGCTGATGCGTTTTCTCCTCTTCTGTTTGCATTTTATTCCTCTTGGTTTATGTAGGGTATTCTTGTTGTGTCATTTCACCTATGTTGCACATTTTTGGCTCTTTATTGATGGACTCTGCATTTTGTGCTTTTATTTCTCCTATTGACTGTCGTTTTATTCTTCTTCTGTCCAGTTGTTGCTCGTTGTTCTTCTGTCTCTAATTTAGTCAATTTTAGCTTCTTTCCTAACCTCCAAAAATAATATAAAAACATCATAATCATAACAATATCCATCCAATATGCTCCAAAAATACCCCAAATTGATATGTAAATTAATAACTTATCAAATTCTCTTCAACCTAAAAAATGTTTGTCCCTAAGCATTCAAAAGACTTGAAAACAAAGCAATACAAAACAAACTTAAACAAATATATTTACAACTCCTTTGAAAATTTAGCCAACATGCATTATCTTACTGAACTAGGATGACAATCAAGCCATAAACATTTCATAGGATTTAACTCTAGAATAACCATCACAATTCTCAATGACCTTTCCAAACTCAAAATGCACTAGATTTGACCTCACATGAAGATTCACTCAATGTGCTTAAGAAGTGTTTATAGTACACTTCACTCATATTAGCCACAATAGAATGACATCACCATATGCTTGCAAATATATCACATTGCAACCACTTGTTGTAAATCTAGTGCAACAATCAAAAAGGTCTTTTATTAGGTTGTAATGGGGCTTAGGAGAGGGGTAAGATAAAAGAGATATTTGGACTATAGTTATTAAAGGAGATGTATACCATGTTGCTCAACTTCCTCCTAAATTCCAACAATGACCCTAATAATGGCAATAATGATGTTCTAATTTCAAAATTTAGAAATTTCAAGGATCATTCTTACAAAAGATAACAAATAAGAACATTTATGATCCAAAACATAGGTAGGTCATGATTGCTTAAAGGATATTCAAGGACTTGCAATTCATGGTTAAACTTCCTTTTCTTTTTTAAACACTTCTGTCATTTTTCTTTTTCTTTTTTTCTTTTTTGGGGCACTTTACAAGTTTATTTCTCTACATTTGTAAAGCATCAAAACATGAGATTTCAATATAACCATACATATTACTATTACATGTCAACCTCAAACCACAACCAATAAGTTAAAGCAACTAATTTTCCATTCCTTTAATAACGGGTTGAAAATGAAGGTCAAAATACAAGGTTTAGGCTAAAATTTGTGCTTTTATGTCAAAGAAAGAGGTTAAGGCTTCAACGTGGCTAACTAGGGGAAAAAACATATAGGGTAGGTTTTAGAAAGCCAAAATAGTTTAATCCTAGATGCGTTTTATCACTTTAATGCACCAAATTTGCTAGTGGTCTCAGCATGCATAACAGAGCAAGTTCTATAATGATCAACCACGTGTGACAACACTCAACAAGAAAACAAGTTGAACATAAAGAATGTAATTGCTCTTTAAAGGCTCAATTCTCACTTATTTAAGTAGGCTTTTATCAAATCTTACACACTTTTCATTCAAATCAACCATTGCAGAAAATGATAGTCATTCTATCGCCAAATCACTAGTCATGCTTGCAATCCATCATGTTTCCCCAATTTAACAAAATAATGCACATTAACTTATAAACAAAAAATAAATTATCTTCAACAAATTCAAGAAATCCCTCCCCCACACCTAAAATCTAAATTGTCCTCAATGTAGAAAAACATAAAGTAAGAAACACAAAAAGGAAAGAAAATGTAACAAGAACATAACACACATCACAATGAACACCAAAAATTAACAAAGGGGAGGGGAGAATAGAAAACAAAAAATAAACAAAGAAAAGAAACTTCCTTAGACAAGCTATGGTAGAGGAGTTGAGTGTGGCGTGCCTGCTGTTTGCATTGTGGGTGTTTGGATTTTTCCTCCCAATCAGCGCCTTTTTTTATTGTCTTTGGCTAGACATAACCTCTTCTTTTGATCAATTGGACTCATAGGAAAGCGTCGACAAGAAAATCTTCTTTATAGTCATGGGATCAACAAAAGGTTTGAGCCTGTACCCATGAACTTTAAATATTTTATTAGTTTCAACACTTTTAATATCACAAACACCATTGGGAAAAATACTTACCATGACATATGGACTAGACCATCTAGACTTTAACTTATCAAGTATAAGTTTTAATTGAGAATTAAAAAGCATAACTTTCTGGCTTACCATAAATTGCTTCTAATGCAAGAGCTTATCATAAAAGAATTTAGTGTGCTCTTTGTACAATCAAGAATTTTCATATATCTCCAAACGAATTTCTTCCAACTATTAGAGTTGGAGTTTTCTTTCAACCCTAGCTTATTGTTAGTTCATATTGCATTTCTTCACTGCGCAAAAAGCACGACGTTCAATTTCAACAGTTAAGTGACAAAATTTACCAAAGACTAACCAATATGATGACATTCCAATTGAAGTCTTATAAGCAATTCGCTATGCCCACAAAGCATCATTTAAGTGTAAACTCTAATCCTTGTGGTTGGGATTGACTGTTTTTCTGTAAAATAGACTTGACTTCTTGGTTGGACACCTCAGCTTGCCTATTAGTTTGGGGGTGATATGTAGTCACCATTCGATGATTAACTCCATATTTTCTCATTAATGCTTCCCCTATGCGGTTGCAAAAATGGGTACCTTGATCACTTATAATCGCTCAAGGGATCCCAAACCTACTAAAGATGTTGGATTTGAGAAAAATCTACAACAATCTTATAATCATTAGTCCAGGTAGCCTTTGCTTATACTCACTTCGAAACATAATCAACAGCAAGCAAGATGTAAATTAAACCCAAGGAGCTAGGAAAAGGACCAATAAAATCCATTCCCCAAATCAAAATTTTCACATACCTATCCTTTGACATTTTTCATAGAAATGATAGGCATCTTTAAACAAAATTCTCCATTAAAAAACACAATCCAAAATTTTCCTATCAATTCTTTTAGGACCAAAGTGACCTCCACATGCAAAGCTATGACAGTAATAATGAAGTGAATTTCTTCATCAGGTATGCATCTACAGATATTTTGATTAAAGCCTATTTTCCATGAATACAGTTCATACCATAAATAATACTTATAGTCACTTTTGATTTTATTTTTCTGGGCTGGACTTAAACCGTGTGGTAGTATTCCAATCACTAAGAAATTAACCAAATCAGCAAACCAAGTTTCCTTACCTTGCATTAAGAATTGTTGCTTATTAGGGAAGACTTCAGATATTGGTAAGGGTTCCTCCTCTTGCATCAACATACTTAAGTGATCTGCCATATAATTATCAACTCCTTTTCAATCTTTAATCTACCAATAAATTCTTAAAGGAGAAGAATCCAACGGATTAATCTTGATTTTGACTCTTTCTTGGCTAGGAAGTACTTGAGAGTTGCATGATCAAAATAAACCATTAATTTAGATAGTAATAAATAAGGTATAAAATTTTCAAATGTAAAAACAATAGTAAGGAGCTCTTTTTTAGCAGCGGTGCTGTTGCACTAAGCGAGGTTGAGTGTCTTAGATGTGTAGTAAATCACAGGATTATTGTGACCATCTTTTTGACCAAGAACAGCCCCAACGACGTAGTGATTAGCATCACAAATGAGTTCAAGTGGCATTTCCCAATTAGGTGGTTGGATAACTGGTGTTGATGTAAGCATCACTTTAAGCTTGTCAAAAGCCTTTTTGCAATCTTGCCCAAAATCAAATTGAACATCTTGCTTTAACAGCCTTGATAAGGGTTGCATAATTTTCGAGAAGTCTTTGATAAATCACCTGTAAAAACTTGAACATTAGTAGGATATGGTAAATTACAAATCAAGTCCACTTTAGCCTTATCTACTTTAATACCCCTAGAGGACACTACATGACCCAACACAATCCCTTCTTGAACTATAAAATGACAATTTTCATAATTAAGCACAAGATTTATTTCGATACAACGTTGTAAGACTCTAGACAAAGTATCTAAACACTAATTGAATGAATTGACATGAACAGTAAAATCATCCATAAAAATTTCAGTGCAAGTTTCAATCATATTAGAAAATATACTCATCATATAACATTGAAATATGTCAGATGCATTGCTTAATCTAAAAGACATGCGTCTATAAGCAAAAGTTCCAAAAGGGCAAGTCGAGGTAGTCTTTTCCTAATCCTCTTGGGCTACAACTATTTAGTAGTAACCAAAATATCTGTCTAAAAAGCAGAAAAAGCACTTATCAACTAGCCTTTCAAGCATCTCACTAATAAATGGAAGTGGAAATGGCCTTTTCTTGTAGCTACATTCAACTTTCAAAAATCTATACACAATCTACATCCATTTTGTGATCTCATTAGAACTAGCTCATTTTTATCATTTGCCACTAATGTAAAACAAGTCTTTTTGGGAGCTACATGAACTGGACTTACCTATTGACTATCAGATATTGGGTGTAAAATACCTAAATCTAATAGTTTCAAAATTTCCTTCATAACTACTTCTTCCATTGCTTTTAACTTACGTTGCAGAGCTCTTATCAGTTTTGAATTAGGCTCCAACAAGATTTGATGGGTGTAGATTGTTAGGCTGATTCCCTTTATGACTATCAAAGTCCACCCAATGGCAATGTTGTTATCTCTTAACACCCTCAACAAGTTCTCTTCTTAGACTTTTTTTTAGATCTTTTGCAATGATCACTGGAAAAGTGTCATTCTTGCATAAATACACATACTTGAGGTGTTCTGGTAAAGGATTCAGTTCTAACTTAGGGGCCTATTCAACAGAAGGAAGAATTTTCTCATAAGTGTTTGGTAATTGCAAGAAAGGTGTTACTGACATGTGGGGCACTTTTGGTATGGAATTTAGAAACATGATTGCCTCCTTAATTTCTTCATTGTTCTCCTATTTTGCATCCTTCTCTATTTTGCTTTGCTCAAATACAAAATTTAGTGCATCAATCATACAATTATACTAAAAATCCTCTTGTACTAAAGGATCAACAATGCTAACATAACAAACATATTCTTATTCACTTAGATCTTCATAGCCTCAAAAACATTAAAAGTAACCAATTCACCATCGAATTTTAAAGTCAAAGTATCCTTATTCATATCAATCCTCATCTTAATTGTTTTCATGAATGATCTTCCAAAAATAATAACGCCATAATTAAGTGAAAAGTCATCCTCCATATCTATTATGTAAAATTTAACAGTAAAAATAAGTTCTTCACCTTTTATTATTACATCTTCAATCATGCCTTATAGGTATATATAAGACTTATTAGCTAATTGGATTATCAAATTTGTTGGTTTGAGTGGTCCTATATTTAAAGCTTTGTAAATAGACATTAGCATAACTTTGATTGAAGACCCTAAATCAAGCATGCCCCTTGGTATAAGTTTACTTCCAATCACACATGGTATAGCAAACATACCTGGATTGTCACACTTTGGCAGCACTTTCATTTAGATGACTACAGATACATTCTCATTAACCACTACTTGCTCATCACCCTTAAGCTTAAATCTTCTAGTGCATAGCTCCTTCAAAAATCTCCCATACTTTGGTATTTTCTTGAGGACATCCAAAAGGGGGATGTTGATTTCAACCTTTTTAAAAATTTCCAACATCTCTTTTTTTAATTCTTCCTTCTTGGATTTTACCAATCTGCCAAGAAAAGGAGGTTTAATAATAATCTAAGATTTAGATATTTTAGGCTCATTACTTACCTCCTTGATAGGGATGGCTGAAGCTATTGGTACAACTAAAATCATCGGTTTGTCTTCGTTTGTATTTTCCTCATATTATTGCTCATTTAGAGTAGTGGATTAGACTTCTTTTCCACTGCGCAAAATCATACCACTCATATTCTCCATGGGATTTATTTCCATTTGGGTAGGCAATTTCCCTTTTTCATTTTCTAACTTCATTATAGTTGTTGCAAGTTGAGACATTTGACTTCCTAAACTTTGGATGCTAGCCTTTATTTCCTGTTGGAATTTCTGGCTTTCCTGCTGCAAGTGGTGAGTGCTTGTTGCTAAAGACTTAACTAAATCTTCCAATGACATACCTAATGGCTGGGAAGGGGAAGAAGTTTGAGGAGGTGGAATAGGCAATCAGGCTTGAGGTCGTTGCTGAAATCTTGGAGGTCTATTTACATAACTGAAATTAGGATGATCCCTCCACCCTGGATTGTATGTGTTGAAGTATGACCATATCTTCTTTATGGTGGGCTAGGAAATCCTCCAACTACATTAACTTGTTCAATGGAATCCTCTTAGAGAGTAGGACACATATCGGTGGGATGACCCCAAGTAGAGTAAATTCCACATGCCTTCACTTGTTGTAATTGTCCTGTAACCAAATATTCAACGGGAGAGGTTAGAGCATCAATTCTTTTATCATTAGAAATAACACTTACCTCGTTGGCTTTCCGTGGGACACTTTCCTATCTAGTGCCAAATTGTTGTACATTAGCAGCCATGTTCGATATCAAAGTACGTGCCTCATTGAGAGTTTTATTCACCAATGCTCCTCCACCTGCAACATTTATCATGTTTAGCTCATTAATGGAAAGTCCTTCATAAAAATAATAGATGAGGAGCTAGTTAGGAATTTGATGTTATGGGCAAGTGGCACACAACTGTTTGAACCTCTTCCAATATTCGTACAAGTTCTCTCTATTGTAGTGCCTAATGCCACGTCTGTCTTTTCGTATATTAGCAACTCTAGAGGTCGGGAATTTTTTTTCCAAAAAATTCTTTTTTATTTCGTTCTAACTGGTGATGGACCCAGACGACAAGTGGTATAACCAATCTTTGGCTTTGTTAGCTAGCAAGAATGGAAAAGCTCACATCTTGATTTAATCCTCCATAATATTCTGGGGTCGACCAAACTACATGAAACTCCTTCAAGTATGTATGTGAATCTTCACTTGCAAGACCACAAAAGGTAGGGAGTAAATGAATTAAATCAGATTTTAATTCAAAGGTACCTTTGATTACAGGGAATGTGATGCACATCGATTGTTGGTTCATAATGGGAGTTGTTAAATCTCTCAATGTTGGTTGATTTGCCGCCATCTTACTTTCTTCTTCCACATGTGGTTCTTCAAACTCACTATCAAAAACACTAAGATTGTCAGTTAAATCAATTGCCAAATTCAAACTAGGAGATGAAGATGATGCCTGGGTGGCTCATTGTCGAGTTTACCAGTTGTGTTCTTGACCTTTGGATCAAATATTAGTTAGCCTATGAGAAGAACAAAGCATAAACAAGAAACAAGGGAAAATATAAAAATAAATAATAAAATCAATCAATCAATTGACACCAAATTCCCCAGTAACAATGCCAAATTTTGATGGGTGTCAAACCAATAAAAATAAATCGTCTTAATTCACTAAATACAAGTATAGAGTAGGTAGGGATCATCTCCACAGAGAAACGTGGATTTATCTCTTTTAAAAAAATAAACAATAAAATTGAGGGGTTTAAACTGATGAAAATAAGTTAATAATAATTCAATAAGGGAGAAAGCTTTTAGTCAAAAGATGTATTCCCACTTTAATTCCGTTAATTTATCATCGATGCAAAATTAACTTATATATTCATAAATAACTGATTATATTTATTGGCGAACGCTCTAAATAACCAATCTCTCTTTTACTTTTCAGTAATTAAGGGACACCTATTAATTACTTCTCTAATCGAGAGACAACCCCATAAATTGCCCAGTAGGATTTAATGTTCCGACAGCATTAAGATCTGGAGAGACCTAGTTCTAACCAACAAACACACAACCTGGTTTATTTAGATTAAATTATTCATTCCCATGGCACATATTAAACCACTTGTGACGTAATAAAATTATGTCGATTGTCACTTTATTAGTCCAAACACACAATTATGGAAGTGCAGTTCTAATTAGCTGTCAACTATTCCAAAATTATCAAATATAGGCCTTTTATTTAGTAAAACCTAAAATAATCATAAACACTAAATACAGAGAATAAATAAATACTCATGCATATGTAAGACATATATAAACAATTAGATCTCACAATTCCATGGAATTAACGCTTCAATACTCTTGTAACTAGAAATAATCATTGAGAAGTAAACACATATGAATATTATTCAAAAGGAAAAAATAATTCTTATCGAAGAAGTTAAGAAAAGAAACCCAAAGTGGGATAGCCAACACTACAAGAAAAATTAGTTTCAGCAACTATTATTAATGGTTGCTAAAAATAAGAAAATGGTCTTAAAAAGTTATAGCGACCAAAACCGAGTTGGTCACAGGTGGTTACTACAGGGTTGTTACTAAAAGTACTCAGTGACGAGTTATTACGTTAGTCGTTAAAAATGCACTATTAACAACCATTTAAAATTGGTCACTAAAGGTAGAATTATTGAAGACTCACCCACGTACGGTTCTTTCCTTAGAAAGAAAAAGATGGAAGCAGCGTAGACTTCTCCCAAAACTAGCAGCTATCTCCTCTTCCAAAAACTCCAGCCACCTCCGTATGTCTCCCCCTAAAAGACACATCTTATTTATTTTTAAAATCAAACCCTTCTACGTTAAAAACATCTGCAGTCTTTGCATTTTGCCTCCCTTTTATTTTTTTGGCTGATATGTTTTCTGCTCTTCTGCTTATGTTTTAGTCCTCTTGGCTTATGCAAGGTATTCTTGTTGTGTCATTTCACCTATGCTGCACATTTTTTACTCTTTGCTAATGGACTCTGTGTTTTGTGCTTTTATTTCTACTATGTATTATCGTTTTATTCTTCTTCTATCATGCTATTGCTTGTTGTCATTTTGTCCACTAATTTAGCCAATTTTAGCTTCTTTCCTAACCTCCAAAAACAATATAAAAACACCATAATTATAACAATATCCATCCAATATGCTCCAAAAAATTTCCCAAATTGATATGTAAATTAATAACTTATTATAAATGAGCCCATTTATATGGTAATTCAAGTCAATAAGGTTATGGATATTTTTATACTTCTAGTTAATATTATAAAATTAGAAAAAAATTTGAATTTAAAATGTAAGTTATCTTAAAATTATCCTCCTCCAATAAAGTTAATAAAGCCTTTTACATTTTTAAATGAACAAAAAAGAAAATAAAACAAATTTTAGTAAGTAATAATGTTATAATTGAAATTATATTGACAACAAAAGTATTATAAGTATATTAAAGACAAATTAGCTAAGTATTAGAAAGTGTTGCACTCATTGGAGTGATTTTAACATGTGGATAAAACATTATTTTTAGTCAAAATTAGT
>JANIPM010000009.1:39361195-39371709 GCA_027478405.1 Erythroxylum cassinoides
CCAATTCTGACTCTTCATTCAATTGATCGACAATAATTGATCCATTCCTAAAATTCAGTCAATTTTCCTCAATTCGAATCCCCTATAGCAATTTCCTATTTATCGGGTCGAAACCTCTATTGCAATTTCCAATTAAAACTCCAATTGTCTCAATTTGACACTTAGGTCACACTATGAACCATAATTGACCTTAATCTCTATAATTCAATACCATTTAAATCAATTCTAACTCCCATAATTATTCTCAATTGTAGACCTCTTTCCCTAGTCCGTAACGAATCTGGAATCACCTCAATCGGAGGTCTATACCATGAATTATGCCCAATAAATCAAATTTAATCCAATGGAACAGTCCCCTTCGCCGCGGCGTAAACGGGTCGCTCGCCGCGGTGTGACGATTGCTCGCCGCGGTGAACAATCCTTTGCGGGGGTGCCGCGAGGCGACGAAGCACGTCGCGGCGTCAGGAACAAATAACGCTCGCCGCGAGACGAGGGGAGCACGTCGCGGCGTCTGAATTAAATAATGCTCGCCGCGGCGAACGAACATATTTTTGTCACCGTGAGGCTCGCGTGCAGTCTGTATGCTATGAATAAATGCATATGCAATAAGCCTGTTCCTCTACAATTAGAGGCCAGTAACATGCTCAATCAGTGAATGCAATACAATCCTATCAATCCGTCCCAATTACCAAAATACCCCTTTATAACAGTAACGGGATGTTACAAAATGAGTCATGTTCCCTATGCTAGTGCCGTAGGAAGCTTAATGTATGCTATGTTGTGTACATGGCCTGACATTTGCTTTGTGGTTAGTTTGGTAAGTCGTTACCAAACAAACTGAGGACCTGCTCATTGACAAGTAGTCAAAAGGATTTTTCTCTACCTTCGTGGTACTTCAGACCTAGTCGTTTGCTATCAAGGCGGGGATTTAAGGTTAAGGAGATATTCGGATGCCAATTGGGTGGTGACTCGGATGAGTCTAGGTTAACCTTGAGACATGTTTTCTCCTTGGGAGGGGGAGTCATATCTTGGTGCAGCAAAAAGCAAGATTGTATAGTATTATCAATAATGGAAGCAGAATACGTTGCTTGTTGTCTTGCTGCTCAGGAGGTAATATGATTTGGAAGTTTTCTTTAGGATCTTAATTTTACTCCTAGAGTAAAGATTTTATTGAATTGTTATGTGACAACACTGCAGCCATATAGTTTGCTAAAGATATGAAGTTTCATAGAAAATCTAAGCATATCAAAAGGCATTATCATTTTGTAAGAGACGTCATAAAAAATAAAGAGGTTTTCATAAAGTATATACCTACTAACAAGATGGTAGCTGATCCCTTAACTAAACCTATTCCCTGAGATTCGTTTAAGGCTCATATGATGAGTTTAGGTTTGCGTAGGGTCTAGTTTTTCCGTTAAGTTATATCTTGTTGTATAATGGACATGTTTTCAATTGTAACGAGCTTTTGTTTAATAAAAGTTTATTTTTCAAATGTTCATTGGTACGCAATTACATAATAAGGCACATTGTAATGTCACCACATACTAGGCTTCTGATTGACCTTGTCATACAGGTAAGTGCCCTAATGCTTGAGTAGAGAGTAGGATGAGACTTCACAATATTAATATTGAGTGTATGTAATATTGTGTTATCTTTATACTTGTGTAGTATGCATGATAAGTTTCTTATATTTGAATAGTTACCTTAGTAAGTCTAAGTTGAGACTCTGATGAGTCGGATGTGAAAGATTCAGATTTTACATTGAAGCCTTAAAGCCAAATCTGGAGTGTCAAGATTAGCATTAGGTATGTTAATCTAGTGGCTCGGATTAGTTTTAAAGTAAAGCTAGATTCATGGTTGGCATGGCATAAAAGAGTGACATGCCCAACTTAGTGGGAGCTATGCTATGACACGTATTTCATACTGTGTGTGCTATATAACGACCTTCTTGTGGAGTGAAAGTTAAATCCCTTTCTCTTTCACTGTATGATCTCATAAACTTTAATGTCTAATCGAATGAAACCTTTCAACTTAGAACTATGATACAAAGTCAAGGCTTAATGTTGCTATTTTAGTGTGTTTTTTCAAGGGCTAAGGTGTATACAGTACAGTGAAGCACATTAGGAAAGTAGTTAAGCTAAGATGGATTATTACGAGTGTCTAAGGAAGAATATTTTCCTTCATCACCATATCAGCCCGGATTATATTATGTGTATAATCATATGATATATCTATGAGCATAAAGGGACAGTGTATGCGTTTGGTGATATTTTGGATGATTTGGGGTATCATGACTATATGAAAGTGTTATGTTAGATAGATGGTGACTTAATATAACACTACTGGTTCTTTAAATGATCGCAAGCCCCATTCTCAGTATAATATGTGAAATTTTAGAGAGAAGATGTAACTCGTGGCTTATGTGGCCAAGTAGGAGTTGTTGGCAGTTACACGAATATTCTGTCAGTTTTTTTTAATGTAAAAGGAGGAAGTTAGCTGGTTAGAGTTATCTTTCTTAAGACAATAAATACATCAGAAACCAAATAGGTTTTGGTTCTCTTTCTCTTTGCAATTTTGTTAAATCTGAACAAAAGAGAAAAACTCCCTTTTTTTCTTCCTCACGTGAAACACACCATCAAGGTTTAGAGTTTGGGACGTGGATTAACGATGACTCTAGTAGCCAACTGTGAAACATGGATTAAAAAATAGAGAATCGATCAATCGCCTCCGCATTAAGGTCAGTCCTTATATATAATCTATAGAAATTGTGTATGTAAAATTTTGCAATTGATTCAATACTAAGACAAAATTCATGAAGCTATGAATTAGTAATTGTTATCTCATAGATTTTGTATAATAAATTTAATAGGAAATTTTCTTTTTATAAACATAATTATTTTCTTTGACACATAAGGTAAAAAGAAATAAACAAAAGTAGGAAATCTATATTGTCATTTTTTATTTTAAACACTAAAAAATCTTTGTAGGCTTACTTGAAAATGTTTCTATACAATACAATCACTTACTCATTATCCACAATTCCAAATGCTTATTGCACTCCTTTGATAAACCTGGAGTGAACTGACCACCTACTCAAGCAAAGCAAGGATAGTTAAGGAAATAGAGGAAACTTGGTAACGCAAATTGATGGAGCACTAGAGGAGTTATGTGACTGTCCAAAGAAGGAGCACTAGAGCGAGGACTAGAAGGTTGGAACAAAAAATAGGGGGAAAGCACTGTAGATTAATTGTTAATTTGTAGTATCTCTTCAAAACCTAAGAGAAGAAGAATGTCCATTGCTAGTCATTGGAACTTCATCATTTTATATAACATAAAATGATATCATTTCACATTAAAATAGGTGATGGATTAGGTTTTGGGATCAACTCAACCTAGCCTAAAGCCCAAATTTTGAAAAAAGAGAAAACTTAGCCCAAAGCATTGTCAAATTGGGCCGAGTTGGCTTAAGTTGGGCTATTTTTTCCATTCCTACTTATATGATATAATATTAAGTTTAATCAAAAGTATGTTTCTGTGCATCCTTAGATTATATGTTATGAGATCAACATTAGACTAGATTCCACTTTATTATTGTTTAGCTTCTAAAACTATATATATACAAATATTGACGAGTTTGATGTCGGTCACATACCACTCTGACAGTAGCTTGCTTTTGCTTCTGAAACTTATTTGTCCAACAACACATTGATGTATGTTTCATTTATGATACCAATGATGGTTATATTTTGTTTGTAGATTCTCTAATCTTTTTATGTTTCTGAAATTTTGATTTTGAATTAATTTTTAATGCCTTCTACTAAGTTATTTTTCATCTCGTCATCTTCTAATTGACTTTAGTATCTTTTTTATTTAATAACTGCTGAGAATAATACACTTAAACCTAGGATTTTATCTCAAATAATCACTTTTAAGACAATGAACCAAACATAGGAAAAAAATCATATAATTCCATAAAAATAGGTAATAATAGTGCTAAATTACAAACTTATTTAGCCCTTATATTTATCAAATTACCCACACACTTAACTCATTATTTGTCCTCAAGCAATCAACAACAAAAAAACTAACTAGACTATAATACATAGAATAAAAAAATAATTCCAGTCATAGTTTTATAGTGACATTTAACATACGGCCCAAGCCTTTAAGCCTATAGGTCTCCTTAGTGGAGGAATTATAATCTTCTATGGGTTTACTAGAATGATACCCACAAGCGTTGACATAAATAGAATAGTTAACTTAATAAATAGTAATATAAGATATATGTATTCAAGCCTAATTTGAATTGAAAAACTTAAAACATATAATATTTCTTAAAGATATCACTATACAACGAAGATAATGTAGTTACTACTCTAGCTCTTTCATCAACTTCAAATACTTCAATTTGATATATTCGTCATAAGATATCACTCATTCACACAAGTGCTTGAAATTTTGGGCAAGGTACACTCATAATCTTCTTATGAAATTAAAATTTCCTTTGGCTTGAAATTTATCTAATTTCCACTACAAATGAAAACCAATAGGTCTTTGAATTGGGTTGTAATGAGGCCTTCATTCTTTTCAAATGTAAGAAAATTATGTTACCCAAATTGGCATTAATTTCTATTTTTTTATATTACCACCCCTATACATGTCACCATTTCTCCCAAACTTTTTCACAAGCAATAACTTTAGTAATCCTGAGTTAGGGTATAATAACTTATTTTTCTTTTAGGCTCAAGTTTTTTTAATAGAAAGGTTACAAAGAAAAATTACAAAATTTTATATAAGGTTCAACTATTGGGTACCATTTTCGGAACCCAACTATTGCTCTGATACCACAACTATTGGGCACCAATTTCGGAACCCAACTCTTCGGAACTATAAGGTGTGAGCTTAATCCAATGAAATGTCCTTAACCATCATCGAATCATCTTCCTGCTTTGATACCACAACTGTTGGACCCCGCTTCTAGAGCCCAATATTTGGAGTCATAAATCGTGATCTTCATTAACCCGTATTTCTGGAGTCCAACTCTCGCTCCAGAGTCTAAAAGCGTGAGCGGGTTTCCTTGTAGGGTTATTCCAATGAACCCTCACTTTGTAGTTATTTCACAAGGGTGGCTTGCCCATAGCAACCCATCACCAACATCACAATTTGACTTCTTCAAGAAAAATGTAGTTCTATGTCTCTAGGTTATTTTGAAACAAGAACCATCTCATTCGGAGCTCTATAGCTCAAGAGATGCTTAAAATCCAAAGTGTGTTCATAACCGAGTTATGCCCTTCCGACCGATCCCTCCTTTTACTTCCATCAATCTCTTTCAAATCAACCCCAAAAGCTACCAATTTTTATTGAGAGATCGGAAAATGTTTCGGGAATCTATTGTTTCAAGAATAACTTAATTTGGAGGTCAGGTTATGAAGTTATGGCTAAAAGAATCAACCATGCTCATGTCCTCAATCACGTTGTATCTAACTCGGAACAATTGGCATAACTTTCACTAGGGATATCGGATTAAATTTTTCTTAAGACAGTCTCGAAGAAGACTTCAAGATTTACAACTTTTATGAAGACCTTAAAGATAGATTCTATCGTCAAGAGGGTCAAATTTGGACCAGACAATAGGGTCAGATGAACAGTACACCAGATGATATGATATCATCACCAAACGATACGTCCTCACTAGACGATACGTCCTCACCAGATGAAACGTCCTCACCAGACGAAGCGTCCTCACCAGATAATTCATTCTCACTAGACAACATGTCATCACTAGATGAAGCGTTATCACTAGACAATACGTCCTCACTAGACGACGCGTCCTCACTAGACGACGCGTCCTCACCAGATGATTCGTCCTCACCAAACAATACGTCATCATCAGACGAAGAGTCCTCACCAGATGATACGTCCTCACCAGACGAAGCATCCTCACCAGATGATACATCCTCACTAGACAATATGATGTTATCAAATGATTCAAACTATACTCCTGAGCATCTCCACTTATAAGGATCATAACTTTTGACTCCAATGTTAAAAAATTTCATATTATATACCGTTGGAAAGCTATAAAGCTAAACTACAACTTTCTATAGACAACTTTGTCTAATTCAACCTAGATTAATCAAGATTTTCCCCTGAACTCAGAATAAAAATTTTTCCCTATGGAAGACTTGAAATTTTGCATTTCACAAACTTGGAATGTCCTGAGCTTAACCATTTAGTTACCAAACGACTTCATTAAACTCTTCAAATCTCAACTTATTTACCTCATCACCTTTAACTACATTTGATCAGTCGTAATTCCTATCTTCCTTTCCATAGTATCTCGCTTATGCATACATATATATATTAACGATTTATGTTCCAAAATCATCAACTCAAGTTGATTTCTTCTTCACATGTATTTAATTTCAACTCACCTCATCCATACATTATTCATCATTTCCTTAACATCAAAAGAATAAAGTTTTACAAATCTTTAATAGATTTCCAAGCCACATTACAATCATTGTCTTAAAATCTCAAATTACAAAAGGTTCTTGAACAACAAATTTGTTACTTCCCCAAAATCAACTATGAATACAAAATAAACAATTATAGAGATATTCCCTTAGACCCTTGATCACTTGATCTCTTAGCTATTACCTGAAGATGGGATGAAAAGGGGGTGAGCTTGAAAGCTCGTGGGTAACAGCTTATCATGGAAAAACAAGCAAAACCTTTGAAAGCATTTACTTGTCACATAAAATTTTCATTGAGTTTATAAAACACATGTTTCTCATCGTGTAGTCAAATTTACAAACCATAAAACATAAATGCATCAAACTTGTTCACAGATCATAAGCACATAAACTCATCAGAATGGTTTGGGTAAATCCATAAACATGACAAACTACACAGTAGTCCATGAAGAAGCTCCGTGCCACTAGCAGGTAGGCGGGAGAAGCCTTTAACTTGGTCAACGTGCACGTGACATTATTGAATGGATTACACCAAACCCACTTAACATGTAATTTCATAACTTGAAAACAGTTTGCCCAATATGGCACATTCTTGAAAACTTGTTTTTCATGAACATGAGATATTTCAAAAATCATTTATGAAAACTTGATTTCATAAACTTGCATCTTTTCAAAAAGAATCATGTCCAATATAAAAAATCATCAACACAATTCATGTAGCCAACATATAATAATTTCTCAATTCATTCAAGAAGCGATAGATGCAACACTTATGATGCAGTTGAAATCATTAAACTTTCTTGATTCAATTAAAACATGTAGTGGCTTATTTACTCTATTATAAACATGTACCCACCTTGATTTCCTTGCTTATAGACTTGCCCAGAATGTCTCTACTCTTGCTTCTCCTATCTCTCTCTTAATTTCCTTAATTCTTCACCAAATGAAGAGATCTTTAGCTCAAAGGGAATCTCTTCTCTTCCTCTACCTTTTTCCCTTCTTGAACAACCTCAAAATCTCCCTTAAAGGCTAAGAAAATTGAAACCCTAGCTTGTTTTTCTCTTCTTTTCTCTCAACCACCGAAATCTCTCTTCTCTTTATTATTTTCTCTCCTTTTGTCCCAATTCACGTTTTCTATTTCTCTTAATGAGTATACAATGTCCATTTTGCCCTTCCTTATAAGCCTTATTGATAGGGATTCCGCAAGTATACAGGTTTAGTTGCAGTAATCAAGTATCGATCCATAAGGACTAAGTCAAAATATCTAATTTATACTTCCTAAATTTGCTAAACAATTGAATATGAAAATTGTTTTGCTAAGGAAATATCGATATACAATAATCAGAATTTGAACCAATATTTTAGGAGTTCATCCCAACACAGAATTTATGTCATCCTTATGAAATGAAATACTAATCCAAGCACATTATCCCATTTTTATATCAATTAATTCTTTCGAAGCTATTGACGTGTTGATTCCAATTTTTTTAAAGCTAGTTTCCTAAACTAAAATCGAACCCAACCTAATGAACTCAATGGTTAATCTTAAGCACTCTTAATGAAGAATTCTATTTCTAGATATTCTTTCAATAAAGTCTAATCTGGTAGTTCAGATATTAAATATCACCTTTCAGTTCTTAGTTTAACATCCATCATTAATTAATTAGAAACCGTAAATTAGATAGATCAAATCAACATCAGATTGATTCACTTTACAAAAGTCAACCACGAATTAAGAAGTAAAGTCCTAAGGTTTAACACATAAATTCCAAGTTGAAACAAACATCCTAGAATAAATGAATTTACAAATTCATGACTAAATTGAACTATAATGTAAAACCATAAGCATGAACATTAGAAATAAATAATGAGTGAAAGAGGAGGAGAAAGAACTCCAATGGCTTCTTAAATCTTGATTTCTCAATCTTCAAGCTTTCCTTTTTCTTTGAATAAATCTTGAATTTCTCCTCCTTTTGGATTCCTCAACTTCGACTTCCTTCAGCTCATTTTCTCCTTGGGAAAAAGCCCCCCATTTAATCCCCCACAAACTGCCTTTTATCACTAGAAAATCGTCAGGCAAAACTGTCATGCACGGTCCGTGTGAATCTACACGGTCATACCGTGTAACCTTCAGGAATGATTGTGCGCTCATGCTTCAAAAGACATGATCCATATGAATCTACACAGTCAGATCATGTAATTTTTAGGTCTTCAACTTTGAGCTTCAACTTTACATGAGCTGTGTGTTTTTACACGGGTAGACCGTATATTCCTCGGATTTGCTTTATTATCTCCCCAAACCCCTGCAATTTCCAAAATCAAAGGAGTAGTATCGGATTCACAAAAACTAAAGGTAATTTTAACATCATTTGATACAAAAACGATGACAAAATAGAGCTAAAATATATCAAGAATAACAACTTATCACCTATGTTCCTTTAACCTTTTGTGTCTTTCCAAAAACACCCTTGAACATTCTTATAACCTTAACACTTTAATTCCATCAACCTATATCATATAATCTTTCTAACATCAATGTAATAATTAAATCCACAAACTTTCATAAAGACCTCATAATTAATGAAAATCATACTTTTTTATCAAGAAAAAATTTAGGGACCAACATTTCTCCCCCTCTTAAAAGAATTTTGTCCTCAAAATTCTGACCTCACTGATCTAGTGGCATAGGGCATGCTTTCTCTTTTGCTTCTCCGTTTTCCATTTAACTTCATTACTCAAATAATTTTCTTTCAATGACCCTAGTCAATGGATTAGATCAGTCCTTTCATGACTTATTTAGATATCACACTCTCTTATCTGTTCCCTCAATATATTTCAAATTACTCACAATTTTCCACTTCTTGTGTCGATAACACCAATATTGTATCATACCAATATTTCTTAATATACTCACATATATCACATTACGAATCCAAGACATCTTTCATCAATAACACTTCTCATAACTATTTCAAACAAACCTATTCATGTCGGGCTTAGATAATCCTTTTTCCTAACCTGAGCACACCTTGGCATAGTGATACTCTCAGAGATAATTTATCTCACTTAATAATGACATCACTATAGTGTCAGTATACTTAACTCTTAGGTCTATCTTACTGTATTCCATGCCTTTGGCGTTGATCCATCTAATTCATTCATCTTTCTTAAATCACTTAATTTCTAATATTGATCAATTTCACCTATCAGTCCTTGGCCCTATTCATCCAAATAAAGAGGCGGATGACTCTTTTTGTCATCTAACACCTCATACAGTATTCCAATGAAATCACCATGATAATGATTGTGACGCTTGAAGTCAAATAGAACTATACATGGATCTCATGTTCCTATGAACTTCAAACTATAAGCCTTAAGCATATATTTGATAGTTAAGACCGTCGGCAATTTAAACATTCACTCACTTGATTTGTCATTCTTAGTCACTAAATAATGTTTCGGCGTATTCCTACTAGGATGTATAACTTACATTACCATTTGTTCTTTTCTGACAATCTCTTTGCTCAATCATCTTTATCGGTACATATACTTCTTATTTCAATCACAACGTATCATTCTTCCTATTTGATCCCAAAATTCAGACCTGTTTTCAATCTCTCAATAAGATTCACAATTTTTGAATCCTCAATTTGGGCTTGGTTAATCCTTCCATGTGATACTGATCTTCAATTCTATAGCCATTAGTAATTTGATTTGCCCAAAATTCAACTCCACATTCTATGCTCCTTTTTGCACTAGATCTCATAACCTCAATATTGAATTTCTGCTTAATGTATCAAATATAACACTAACTTTACTTGGAATTACTCATTTGTACAATCATAGTCTTTCAGTACTTATATCAATTGTCTCAGTCTCATATTCAATTCTCTCGATTCAATAATTACCTCAAACTTTAATAATCTGTACTTGTATGTATATATATATATATATATATCCAAGATGTTCCTATACATATACTGTCTCCAAACTTTTAAAGCAATCATTACTATAGCAGCTCTAAATCATGTATCAAAT
>JANIPM010000009.1:39409939-39425179 GCA_027478405.1 Erythroxylum cassinoides
TGTTAGGATTATGAATCTCTCCATAGGCTCTAGGAAAGCAAGAACTCCAATATGTATTGATAAGAGCTCTATCTAATTTTCTTGCTATGAGGAGATCACTAGATTGCTTATTAGTCCAAGTAAAACTAAGACTGCTAGAATTTAAATCATACAATCCATAATCCTCCACACTTCCTAAAGTTACTCATACCATTAATAGCAGAGGAACTAAGAGGATTAACCTCATGAGAAAACAGAATAGCATTAAAGTCCCCAACTATAATCCACAAATGACTCCTGACATTGAGTTTGATATTAGAAAGAGCAAACTAATAAAGATTTTTTCTATGATTAAAATTATTCGACCCATAGACACAAGTAACAAAAAAAGCTGAAACACAGTTTATAAGGGTCACCTCCAAAAGAATCAGTTGATCATTAGTAAATATAGGAGAACAAAGGAAACGATCTGGATTCCAAGCTATCACTAACCTAGCATATGAAGCTTGATCTAAATTACTGTAGTAATGCCTTCTAGGAAACATAGAAGAGCATATATTATTCAAAAGGGAACAAAACTTAATCCTAGATTCTATCAAGCATACAAAAGAAATCGACAACATCTTAAGAAAAGATTTCACAGCTAACTGTTTTTTTGAGTTGTTAAGACCCCTTGTATTCCAAAAACCTAAATCCATCACACTATACAGAACTAAACCCAACTACTTTTTCCTCCTAGATTTCTTGCTCTTCCTAATAGTAAAATCCCCCTCTGCCCCTTCCAACATACTCAGACTCTGAGTTTCAATAGAGTTATTTAGAACCAAATCAGATTTAGGAGAGGAAATAAGATTACCTGCTGGACTCACAATAGGGCAGTCAGCATCTTCAAGGCATCCTTTATAATCATCCTGCTTTTGCTAAACTTCTTTGCCCTTACTTTGCTCCTTGAGGATTTTAGAAAATCTGCTCTCCTTAGGACTTACTTGATCCTTTTCAGGGCCTTGCTCCTGACTACACCCCTTTAGTTGGTTTACACATATAGGTAGTGAAACATTCTCCTTTTCCAACTCTTGTTGTGTCCTAATATCAAACATGTGGCCTGTAAGTTTCCATTCCTTCTTTTGTGTATAATTCTCAGGCTTCCATCCATATTCTATCTTAATTTCCTTAAAAGATACTTTTCCTTCTTCATTATAAGTGGCCAACTGAAAAGAAGAAGGCTAACTCCCCTCCAAATCTAATTTCACACACATTCTGGCATATAGAATTCTAGACATCCTATCCATAAGCAGAGATTGTCCCACTACACTAACTATCCTGCCCAACCCTTCAATGTTCCAATATTCATATGGAATATTATGGAATCTAGTCCACACTAGAGCATACCTAATCTCCTCCTGCTCATCAGCATTCAAGCTCCATTTCTGTAAGAATCAGGGATTCCCTTAGATATGCCAAGGGCCCTTCTCCATAACCTCATTCATACCAACCTCCGAATCAAACTTGAACAAAAACTTATTTGAACTATTAATCAGAGTTTCAGTTAAACCAAACACTAACCATGCCTTAGAAAGGGCTCTTTGAACCACTGGGTTGGCAAGACGCTTACCAATGAAGAAGCCTATTAGAGCATGTTGAAATTTTGCTGCACCTTTCTGCGCCAACTCTGGCAGAGGAATGACAAAAATTTGTTCATCCTTAATCTTCGAGGGGTAATAGGCCAATGCCTTAACATTTGAGGATTCCTCCACTAATTTGAAAACTACAGACTTCTAGGTTTTTGGTAGTGATTTCACCGAAGCTCTAAGATCTTGAGTGTTTAAGGAAGCCTCTAGTTCAGTTAACTCAAATGACTTTGCAGACTAATTTTGCCCTCCTATGGTTGTCTGATTCTTAACAGGATAATGGTTTGGATCTACAATTTGGATGAGATTAGGGTTTGGTGAAAGAGTCGAAGAAGATGGTCTAGGTGATGGTACAGTGATTTGGGCTAGGGGAACACGAGATGAGGAACGGGAAGAAGAAGACGTAGCCATGGATTAAGAGGGGAGTAAAACCACCGGCGATCTAAGAAGTTATAGACTCTTTGCTAGTCTCACTCTCGTATCTCTCGCATCTCTCTCTCTCTTCAACCATTAAAGACTGTCATATTAGACTCATTTCATTGGACTCAAATCTATAAGGAACATGGGCCACTACATAATCTAACATTGAGTTCAACCAAGAATTTATTCTTGCTAAGTTTTGTAATTTTTATTTTTTAAAAGGAGGAATAATGTATATATTAGAAAGTACATGTCATAGCCCTAAACTTTAAGACTCTTGCATCCCTTAAAAGAGAACATTTCATGTGCAACGGTATAGATTCCATAAGAGTCCTGGTTTGATGCTCTCATGTCTCCGCTCGTTTATACTTCTGGAGTCTGATGATTGGATTTGTTTCTCGGGAGACTCGGACAACTAATTAATATATATAAAAGCATTTGTTTTGGACGTTGTCTCTGATCTTGAAGAGTAGTGACAATACAGAGCATATTATATTTTAGATGTCAAATATCTTATTCAATGCTGATCGTGGTGGCTAATATCGAAAGATCAACATTATCGGCACTGTCTTGTTCATGTATTATTGCCGCTTTCTTCATTCGTCAATTTCGATGTCTAGGTGATGATCGAAGATTACATATAACCCTCTTGTCACAATTGTGGGTGAATTGGCCGGTTAGATTCTTTACTTTCAGATGTCAGGTGCTTTGTTCCCTTCCACTTCATTCGACTTCGATGGAACCCAAGATGGTCTTTATAGTTCTCTCGGAGGATCTGATCAGAGAGAAATGGAAAGAAGACAAGAACACTTCCCTTTATTGGAGGAACCGAGACGGTCGCCTTCTCTATGTCTTCTTCCTGCAAAGAAATCAAACTCTCTGCCGCTGGATGAGTACTTAGACTCTTGTTTTACCGCACCAAGGCCGGCACTGCACGAGATCAGAAAGCTTGAGAATACCTTCAAACATGCTAAAAGTTTGGTACAGTCATCGACTGTGTCATTTTCGCTGGAGCTTCTTAACAGCTACGGTAGCGGAATTAAGAAACTGAACCTGACACAGTTGAATGATGCTAAAGATAAAGCTTGCTCAGGGAGTAAATGGAACTTGTCGACAGAAGAGACCATGAGAGTTGCTGGAGTAAGATACATACAGTTCTCTGAACAAAGCTACGACGAGCTCTCCATACTCATGCACCCTTTCGGATATGCTTTGACGGGACTCTCCGAGCAAGAAATATGGAATGTAGAACTTGCCCATCTTCTCTTAGCAGCTGCTGAGAAGGTCGGATTCCGACAATTTGATTGTGCAAGCAGATTGCTGTCTCGTTGTGAATGGATTGCAGCTAATAAAGCCAACCCTGTTCAGAGAGTTGTGTACTGCTTTGCTGAAGCTTTGCGGGAGAGGATTGATAAGGAAGCAGGAAGTTCAATACCAAAGCCCTTGGGGTGCCAAAATCCTCATGGGTTAAGCACAAGTCTAGCTTTCCTTACTCACCACCAAAATGTTCCATTAAACCCAGTGATCCAGCTCACAACAACCCAAACCATAATCGAAAACATTGGATCAGCCAGAAAGCTCCATGTGATCGATCTTGAAATTAGAAGCGGAATCCAGTGGACAGCTTTGATGCAAGCACTTGTAGAACGACAACAACCCACACTTAGACATTTTAAAATAACAGCTGTTGGTCGCTTAAGACACAGAGACAGGATACATGAGACTGGTAAGAGACTGGAAAATTTTGCTGAGTCCATGAACATCCCTTTCTCATACAAGGTAGCTTACTACTCGAGTTGGAATGAGATCAGGGAAGAGCAATTTGATTTAGCAGCAGATGAGTCTCTAATAGTTTCCGCTAACATTACGCTAAGAACTATGATGTCAAGGCCTGAATGCTTGGAAAACTTAATGAGGGTGATAAAAAACATCGGTCCAGCGCTGATGATTGTCTGTGAATCTGAAGCGAACCTCAATTCGCCAGCATTCGTCACTCGTTTCATAGAAGCATTGTTCTATTACAGTGCTCAGTTTGATTCCATCAACACATGCATGAGTCAGAACGTAGAGCACAGGAAAGAAATTGAGGCAACTTTGGCTCATGGGATACGAGACACTGTGGCGATGGAGGGCCGTGAGAGGATTGCCAGATGTGTAAGAATAGATGTGTGGAGAGCATTCTTCTCCAAATTTAGAATGGTGGAAATAGGGTTTAGTGAGTCGTCTCTATATCAAGCGAACTTGGTTCTTCAGCAATCTCGCAACGGAAACTTCTGTAGTCTTGACAAGAACGGCAAGTCTCTACTTATTGGATGGAAGGGAACACCATTGTTTTCGCTTTCTGCTTGGAAGTTCTGTAGAGAAACTAGGAACGTGGTTCATAAATTTAGGCTTTGAACATGCGACGTAGAAGAACCCATGTTCATTGGAAGCTTGTTAATTTCAACTGTCTTTACTCGATGAAATCAGAATTTCCAATTACTGCTATTGCTTCGATATAGATGATCCCTAGCTGTTCGTCGTCGTCGTCATCTTCTTCTTCTGTATAATTATCTGAACCAGAAAAGAGATCTCTTTCAACTTCTTAATCACCTCTCCATTTTAATGTTAAACAAGTCAGCTTTTGGGATAAACTAAATTGAATAAGGTATCAACTAAGCGTATATGGACTTTGGCTTGTATTAAATTTCTTTAATTTAAGAAGTTTTGACACACAATCGAAAGGTACATGGCCATAAAATGGCAATCTAGGAAAGGTACAGGTAGTCCTATTTATGTGATTTTTCAGAAACTAGATCCTTAAACCCTACCAGTTTTATATTCAAAATCTGGACTTTCCTAATTTATGATAAAGGAACTGATTATTGACTTCCTAAAAGAGTTTATGGTAAATTTAGTTGTACATTTGCATAGCTTGAGACATGGACAAAGAAGATAGAACATATCACAACAATAGCGAGAACATATCACAACAATAGCGAATATACTTCAATCTATTGCCAATGATATGAACATGTTAAATAAATTTTAATTTTTCTGTTGTGCTTTAGCTTATCATTTACACCAATAACGTATATTTTAAGATTTTAAACTTTTCATAAGTTAAAATAACAAAAATATCACGATTTTCTTTTTTTATTATCAAAACTCACATGTGAATCAATTTAACATTTTATTTTAGGATACTCAATATTAAAATGTCCAACTTTTTTTAAAAAAATTTAATCAAGTGCCTAAATTTTTGAAAATTTCAATTGAGTGATAAATCTGTTAAAACCTTAACAATTTAGTTCAAAATATTAGTTTCATTAATAATTTATTGATTTGGCTAACGAAATCTTTGTTATTCATGATATGTCTTTCAAAAATTCTCTTTACTTCAGTTTAACTATGGTCACCATTTTTTTATGTGGACATTCACTTATTATGAACAAAAATGATTTTGTTAGTCAATTCAACAAATTACTAATGAAACTAACATTTTGATTTGAACTATTGAGGTTTTTAAAAAAGTTGATCACTTAATTGAAAATTTTAAAAACTTAAACACTAAATTAAAAAAATTCTAAAAAGTTGAATAATTTAGAATTGGTTATCTTTTTATTTTTATAGTATCACACCTACAACACAATCACCAATCACAAACACTACTTAATAGTTAAACATATTTCACGTACACGTACTCTACCATTTGGTTAAATCACAAATTTCTTAACAACACAATTAGATTCGTTCAGCCATTTCATATGACGCAATTAAATTCAAGCGATCCTTATTACATCTGACCTTTTAGATTACATTGATAGCACTATCTTCCCAACAAACGTTGATTCTTTATCTCCAAACTATGTTAACTACCTTCTCACTATCTCCCTATCCAGCTTCACTACACGACTTGCCCTTAGTGTTACAAAGGTTTTCCTCAAGCATGAACTTGTCCCACAAGATGCGCCAACCCTTTTTCAACTTAGCTCCGTCAAAGCAAGATTCAGCCTTGTTTCGTGATTATCGACTAACTTACTTGTTCTCGAACACTTCACGACCCTTGCAGTATTTCACTCTCACACCCTTATAATAAAACTATAAAAAAAACCTAAATAATAATGGCAACAATAAGAACATGAGAAAGAGATACAACTTAAAAGCCAACCTTCCATTACTTCCCTCAAAGTATACAAAGGAATACTCTCTCAAACTCTAAATGTCTCCCACCTCACTGTTCACTCCCTCTGAGTGTCTCTAAGAAGATTTAGGATCAAATGAGCTATTTATAAACACCTCTAGATGACTAAGTTAAAATCTTGGTAAAACTCTACTAGCTAAGATCACAATCTTATCATATCTTATCCTTATCAGATTACATCGTCCTAACCAATAAATGACATCATCATCCAATTAAGACTCTATCTAATAGGATTAAGCTACAATAAGATAAATGATTACACTATCTAGGAATAATTATCAATATCCACGAAGATCTCCTCTATGTTCAGATGATCCTTCCACATGATCTTTATCTCTTAGAGCTAATGTTCATCCACTGTGATCTTATATGCTACATCATTCAAGATCTCCTCATCTTTATCCGTTGATGATGAGTTATCCAAGTCAATAGCACACTGGTTCGATCCAATACTTACCCATACCAACTCCATTAACCATGGTCCGTCTACTTGAGCACACACTAAGTCCTTAGTCCATCAAGAAATTAGACTTAGCCAAGTCAGCTCGTATAGGGTCTGAAACTCTCCCAAAACTCACACCATGCTTGATCTACTTGCTAAGTCATCTTGGAACTCTCACATATTCTTATCATGCATATGATCCAACTAACCTTCCACCTGATGTCCATCTCAAGCATTCTTTTGGGCTTACATCTGAATCTTGCATCTCGTCAAAGATTTCTGCCAATGCGCACCAATGCATGCCAATGCTTAACATTGCTCCTTTTCGCCCTTGCCTCCTCACAAGTCCTTGCCTTATTCCATTATTCTGCATGTCAAACACTGATCAAGGCTCGCCAATGGCTGCACGATCCCACTATCATGACTTAGGGTTCTAACACTTAGCTCCCACATAATAACTTGCAACGTTTAGGTTGGGCTTAAGAAACACTTCTTACAGTAATCGAACTCGTAATACTCTTTATTTTGGTGAAAGATTCACATATTGAAGAAAGGAGCAACCTCAATCACTTATTATCTCACTCTAATATTTGTCACCGCTATTGAGCTTGTTGTCATAAGAGAAAAAATTTCAAAAGAAGTTCTTATCCTCTTCACCCTAAAAGGCTTACCTCCAAACTATGAGTCTTTCATCGCAATTGTTTAATATCTTGAATCCACCATTACTTTCACAAAGCTTTAGGTGAAACTCATCATTCATGAGTAGCGTCTTCTCTCTCACCACTCACTTTCTTCACCAAATGTGGTGCTCACTACCACCTATACCAAGGGATGCTATGTCGCACACTTCTAATGAATATAGTAATAATATAGGATGAAGAGAAAAAAGTTTCAATCCTCTTTTCTAACTTTTTTTTAGTACAGGTTATGGGCCTACTTTAAACAAAAATGGCATGTATAGGGCTATTATACACTCAGCTTCTTCGCTTGAGCATGCTCCCTATTTTGGCTTCTACTATACTCATAACTTCAATCTACATTAAGACCACACATTTAATTAAGCCCAAAGCACCAATACTTCCTATCTTCATGTCCAATCATAATAAACCTCCCTCCCAGTGCCAAGTCTGTTGAAAATGAGGCCATATTGTTGCACACTACTTTGAATTCCAAAATTGTTTACTTAGACCTCCTAAGTAATCTAAATACTCTTCCTACAGTTCTCACTATCCTAAATCTACAAGCCCCTCTTAATAATTTTCACCATAATTTCAATACTTACATTGAATGACTCCCTAATATTAGTGTCACTTCTCATATGACCCCTAATTTTATCTTATGAAATTTGAAACTTTGTATACTAATTCAAGTTAAGTGATTATTAGTTATGGTCAAATTCTTCCTATTTATCGATAATTTCACATTTCCTACTCACACTCATCCACTTCACCTTCCTGATGTTTTAATTATTTCATGTCTTATTGTTAACCTACTATCTGTAAAAAATTTTGTTAAAGATAACTCTTGTCTTATTAAATTTAATCCTTTTCACTATATTGTGAAGGATCTGATAGCATTCATAGTTTTCATCCACAATAATCTCTATCATATGAAGATCTCTCTACACTTCAATAATCATATTGTTTTATCAAAGTCACAATCACCTCTGCACCACTCCACCTGCGACAAACAATTTAGTCTCCCATGCTTAACTACTCTTTCTAGGTTGTCTCCTCCTTTTTCAAAAAGGTATCAAATGTTCTAAATAATTATACCTCTTCTATTCAAGGAGATAATGTTAGACTCTTATTTTCAGTATCTTCTCATAGCCCTACTACTCCTTTACAAGTTTTTCATTATGATATTTAGGGACCTTCCATATCGCTTTACCTTTTTAGTTATTGTTTATTATTTTTATTGATGATTTCAGTTTCTATACAAGGATCTTTCCCTTAACTCAAAATTCTCAAGTTCTCTTTCATTTCTAACACTTCAAAATAATAGTTAAAAATCTCTTTTCTATCATTATTAAAACTTTTCAATTTGATGGATCTTCTAAACTCATCAAAGGCGTATTTGCTCGTTAGCTTGCTACTATGACATCACCTATTATTCCTCAACAAAATTTCCTTGCTAAATGCAAAATTGATCATACCCTCGACACTAGTCTTACTCTCCTTATCTATGTCTCTCTTCCTAAATCCTTTTAGTATGTTGCCTTTTTAAACTTTATGGATCTTATCCCTATTTCTATCCGTCATCACAAGTCCTCTCATAAACTACCCTTTTTACCAAGCTTTCATTTTCTCACCTTCATATTTTTAGTTGTATATGTTTCCCCTTTTTAGGGTCTTCTCGTACTAACAAACTTACCCAAATTACGCACCATGTATCTTTCTTAGTTATTCTTCTCAATAAAAAAAAGGTTATCACTATTTTGACCCTTATTCCTCTAAACTTTATATTTCCCAACATGTTCACTTTCTTAGAATTAAATCTCCATATGTCAATTCATTCCTCTCTTAACCTCTTCTTCTTCCACCATCATATCACCTTTACCGCTCACTCCTTTTATTGCATCTCATATCCCCCTATCCCTCCTATATTCTCACAATCGTCCTCAATCTCTCATCCTATAATCACTCATATGCAAGATCATGCTCGCATGCCTTAAACCTTCCCTAACTTTGTCACTTATTATACGGCCTTACATACTTCTATGGTACCTGATCTCACTTCCTTCACCCAATTCAATAAATTTTCCTGCTAGCATCAAGTCATGCTTAATGAATTCAATGTTCTTTATCATAATCGCACTTGGACACTTGTTACTCCACCATCTAATGCCAATATTTTGGTTATAAATTGATTTTTTGCTCTAAGAGGAATCTTGATGGTACCTTTGACTACCACAAAGCTCATTTTGTTGAAAAAGGATATCATTAGGCTCTGAGAAATTGATTATAATAATACTTTTATTCATATTTTTAAACCCATTACGATTAGCATTATTCTTACTATTAATCTTTTCCAGCATTGGCTTATTCGTCAACTTGATGTTAATAATATATTTCTTTATAATCATCTTCAAGAACCAGTTTTTAAGACTCAACCTTTGAGTTTCCCTGATCCTCACCATCCCTCTTTTGTTTGCCATCTTCTTAAAGTTCTTTATGATGTCAAACAAGCCCTTAAGGCTTGGTTTCATCACTTGAGTCAAAATCTTCTTGTCCTAAATTTTATTTCCTCTAAATCAGACACCACTTTTCACATAACTTCATCTTATACCTCTTTTCTCTTTGTCTATATGGATGATATCTTTATTGTAGGTTTTTCACCATCATTCATTACCTCTCTCATATAAGATCTTCATACCACCCTTTTATTAAGGATTTGGTTCATATTCATCATTCCTTTAGCTTGAAAGAAACGTCATATCAAATGGTCTTTTACATATCCAAACACATTACACTAAAAGTCCCTCTTTTCGCATAGGCCTTCCCTACTTTAAATCTGCCACCATACGCATTACCCCTCACCCTTCCTCTATTTAAAATCCATGGTCATCAGCTTCCAAATCACACAGAATACCATAACACTATTGATTCTCTTCAATATCTTTGCCTTATTTGTCTATATATTCATTCTGTCATTAACAAAGTGTCTCAATGTTTATGTTATCCTATAGACATTCATTATACTATGGTCAAATGACTACCAAGGTATCCTTAATTCATACTTTCCCATGACATTTCCTTTACTAAATCCTCTTCATTTAATTTACACGCCTATATTGATATTGATTAGGCTGGTTGTTCTGATGATCATTAATTTACATCTGGCTATTGTATCTTTTTAGGCCCTAATATTATATTTTAGAGTGCCAACAAATAAGCTACTATTGCAAGGTCTAGTATTGAGACTAAATATTGTAAATATTGCTCCCTTTGGTACAAAACTCTGTTGATCCCTTTTTGGTGAAATATAGTTATCCCATATAAAGCACACTTTGTGGTGTGATAATTTTAGTGTTACATTTCTTATTGATGATTTGATCTAAAATGCTTGTATGAAGCATATTGAGATTGATATTCATTTTATTTGAGACTTGGTCGCAAACAAGGCGTTCTTTGTCAATCATATTTCTTTTCTTCCGATCAAGTTATTAATATTATGGCAAAAGCTTTGTCTTCTTCTCCATTTCACCAACTTTAAGACAAGCTCACAACTTCATAACAACGTAGGTTTAGAGGAAAATAATAGCAAATGTCACAAGAATCTTAACCACCAATGGATATACTTCAATATAATACTAAGGATATCAACACATTAGATAAAATTCAACATTTCTATTGTATTTTAGTTTATCATTTACATCAATATTGTGATTATTAAGGTTCCAAACCTTTCACAAATTAAAACTTCACATTTTCCTAATCGTGTTCACTCTTTCAAAACAAGTATCTATAATCTAATTTTAGAATACAAGAATTTTTGTTTATGTATGTCTCAGACATAATTTTGGAGTATTTTTAAAAGAACACGAGTGTTTTTCAAAAAAAAATTTGGCCGAACACAGCAAGGCATATAGTTGTGTTTTAGAACATGTTCTTCTCTAAAATACAAAAGTAAAGATACAAGGTGGAACGTGAACGGGTTGTTGAAATAGAGGATTCTTTGAATAAATACATAATTTAAGATACGGGTGTGACAGATCTTATGTTCATATGTGTGGAGCAATAATGAAGTACACTGTCACATATTATGGCACATTTTCTCTGAAATGTAAAGGTGAAGAACACATGTCATACTACATGCATATTGATGTGACAGAGGTTTTTTCTAAACAACAATACTACATGGGACACAGACATATCAGTAATGTCTATGTGCACAGAGAAACAATGAGGTACTCGACTTATAATATATATTTATACACCTATATTCTAATTTTTTTAAAAGATCATATCTTAGGCCTATTCGTAGTGGACAACATTATCTAGAAATATATATTTAATAGATTTTGAACTTTGAAACGATTTAAAAACTTATTAGAATCATGTGTTAAGTTAGGTTTAGTATGGTAAAGAGTAAGTTGAGTTAAATTGTATGAATTAGAGTTTACATATCAATATACTTATCATTGAAAAGCTAATTTTATATAAGAACATAAATATGTAATCATGATGGAGTGATTGATTATTGTAATGAAATTTGTCGATCTTAACTCCCAAGATTGTAGGCACACCCAATTAACCAAATCTTATTAAAAAATTTGTTGTTCTTATTTGTTTCTTTCACAATATTATATTTATTGTTGTATATTATTTTCTAATATTTTAATAATTTTATAATCAAAAATATTTTTTAAAATTTTATTAAAATTTTAGTGATGAACATTAATATAATATAATTTTATTAAAAAATCATTTTATATGAAAAGTAATTCTAATAGAAATTATTTTAATCTATCAAATGATATATTATTTAGTATCAAATAAAAATTTGAAAAAGAAATAATATTATCTTTGTTAATATTATGACACAATATAACTGTTTAGTGATTAATTTTTATGTTAAAGTTAATTGAGATAACAACGTAAGCGTTAATTATAAAAAAAAATAACAAACTTTACTCAATTTTGTAATGCTAGCATAAACTTTAAAAAGTAATTCTAAAATACTATAATGTTCAACTTTTAGCAAAAATAGCCTAATGTTAAGTTCTCTGTTAAATTGGATAATGCGATGAGCTCTATTAGATTAACATTTTTACAAGAGTTAATTACAAAAAAAGTTTACAAACTTTGCTCAATGTTGCAATGATAGTCTAAACTTTAAAAAATGACAATTAAATACTCAAATTTTCAATTTTTTTCAATTCTAGCCCGACGTTAGTATCTCCACTAATGTTGATAACATGATTTACCACGTGTTTCAAAAATCCTAAACACTTATTCACATAACACTTAATTAAACTAACTAATTGAATTTATCTGTTGCAAATTTCATCATCAACGACAACATCAACATACCAATTCCACACTTAACCCGAAGAGAACACACTTCACCTACTATTATACTAGAATGCAAATTCAACAATGGAAGCACAAGATCTACCAAGGAAGAGTTACTGAAGATTCAATTAGCAAGATTTTTTCCCAGAACCCTCTTTCTATGACTTGTTTACTTATAGAACTGCACTGTCTAAAACAGTCCCTCATCTTAAAGATCGTCTTTTTCTCGCTCTAGCGATAACTTTAAACTAGTCACTCTAAGCAAAGAAAGTGAGAACCCAATAAAGAAGTGCCTCACCTAGTGGGACCTTATGTGGTTGACTTTTGACTCCATTGTTTGGTTGTTATCACAATTCAAAAAGCTCGTGAACATATAAGTCTAACCATTGTTCTCTCTTATATTATTTTGGGTCTTTTAGCATTGTTTTAGTGTTCTAGTACACTAAGTTTGCTGTCGAGATTCCTGTAACTGGTGGGTCATTTTTGTTTCTTTGTATGGAATTAGGTGACTTTCTTGCCTTTATTGCTACTAAAAATATACTTTTGGAGGTTGTTATTAAGGTTGTTGGGTTGGGTAGATCTTAAAACTCATATTTTTCACGTATAATCAACTTTGATAACCTTAATTTCTTGATAATCAGAGTTGATTATTAAATCTTTTAGACCCTATAGCTATCATTGTCCTTCTAATAGCCCAGCCCAGCTCATAACTTTTAAAACATAAAAGAAGCCATCAGTTACCAATTTAGAGAAAAACCAACAATAAACAACTTCTTCTTCTTCTTTTTCTCTCAACTTTTATAGTTAGTATATGTCTTAATATGCCATTTTTCTACTACATGTAACACTTTCCTTATAGGTTTTGACATTTTGTTTGTTTTGCAGCAAATTTAGAGAAAGTTGTGGTAGTTAACAACAACAAAAGTCCTCACACTTAGGTAAATTCCAGTAGCCATTTTATGTCTTTTGTGTGACTTTGATCATCCTACACTAGGTTATCGTTGGATTGCATGTTGTGGTTGTTTGGGACAATTTATGAAGTTGCATGAAGGGATAAAGGTGGAGAAAATAGGCTAGAAAATGATGAGAGAAGAGAGGAGAGGAGAAGAGGAGAGGGTGAAAATGATGACATTGTTTTGAAAATTTAAGCTGTCTTTAGGGGCATAATAGGGAGGGTAAATTTGGAATTTAGTTAGGTTAGGAAGGATATTATTTTATAATTAAGAATAAATTAGAAAAGAGAATAATTTTGGATTATTAACTGTAAATGAGTTAGAAATTTTTCGTAAATTAGTCTAATAGAATTTTTTAAATTTTAAGTCCGAAGGTCCGATTAAGGAGTAATTTGGACAATTAATTAGATAAGTCCGAAATAGAGTCAAGGATAACCTTGGACTTTGCTCTTAAAATAAAGTATCATTTTGTTATCAATAAATTATTTTGAATTAGTCACTAATTAAATTATTTATTAATAGCTTCATACATGAACTACAAGGTGTTTCATGTTTATGTTTGGTTATGTATATTGAAGTGTATTGATTGTTAATTCGGCAAATTTGTGTTTTTAAATAGAGACAAATTGATAATAGGTTGAGAATAATTGGTAAAAATTGAGAATTGGTGGCTTGCCTAGGATAGGCTACATTCGACGATCTAAGATTTATAGGTTAGTCAGAGATGAGAGAGTGATGACTAAGTATCTATCCGTGGAGCAGATACGGGGACATCCTAAGTCCCGGGGATGTCTTGTGCTGATGATTAGGCACTAGTGTGGTACAGGGATATCCTGAGTCCAGGGGATATCCTGTGTCGATGGCTAGGTACTGGAATAGTACCGAAGTACCAAGAGAGATTGAGAAGTTGAGGTACTCTGTATTGATATTTATATGTTTAATTATGTTTCCACTTATGAGAGCTTATGATGAGATGAGCCAACAGACCATTGGATGTAAGCCTGCTAGGTTAAGTGGGTCCAGGCAATTCAGTTAAATATTGAATAGCGCATAAATGACAGTTATAATTAATATTGTGTAAGTCATCATTTGGTGAAATTTTTGAGATGTTTGTTAATTGTTTGGATTAGACTGAGGATTGTTATGTATATACGTATTATATATATGATTCAATTGGTTGACTAAGTCTTATAATTAGTTATTGAGTTACTTAGTTTTAAGGGTAAGGTCAGTTATCCTCACTAAATTAGTAGCTCACCCATTGCCATTATTTTTTTAGGAGATCCAATGATTGCCAATAACCCCAGTGTACGTGATTGACATAGTGGAGATTAGATGGGCCAACATATTACTTTTATATAATTGTTGGAATGTATATGTATATTTTACAATGTGACAATTAGAGTAGTTGTGTTAGATGGAATATTTTGGCCTTTGCCAAATAATCAGCTCTTTTGGAACTAATGAGGAATTTGATGGTTAATGGTTTGTTTTGGAAACTATTTGGTTAATTGTGGTTTAAGAATTTTGGGAGTGTCACATTTGAAGTGAATCACACGTTATTACAATGCTTATTATACAATGTATAAATGCACAAGAAGGGGGTTGAATTGTGTAT
>JANIPM010000009.1:39428891-39444015 GCA_027478405.1 Erythroxylum cassinoides
TCTTGCGGGAGTGGGATGCTACAGATTCAGAGGTGGGAGCCATGAGACCAACCTAACTTTAAGGGAGAAAAATCAGTGACAGGAGAAGAAAAAGCTTTCTAGTAGTTAGCCAAAAGAGAATGAACTTGAGCAATTTAACCGTGAACAGACGTCTGTTTATGCTCAATAACGGCTTTATTGTGAGCTTTCCAAATAATCCAAGCCACACAGATAAATAACCAAACTGTCTTCTCATGATTAACTAGCGAATAGTGTAAAGAAAGCCAAGAAAATAAGTCAAGGTCAAAAAAATTATGGTCATCAAAAGACGATATGAAGTGCAACTTAAGGGGTTTGGAATGAGCACAGTTCCACAAAGCATGCAAAGTTGTCTTAATAATAGAACCACAACGATAACAATCGGAGACTCACATAACCCATAGACACGCCGATTAGCATTAATGAGAAGGCTATCTCAAACTGCAAGCCATAAGAAAAACTTGTGTTTTTGAGTCACTTTTAACTTCCAAATCCAATTCCAACCAAACTCCCCGCCAATGGAAGGGACATAAATGATGAAATCATAACCCGAACGAGCTGTATAAATGCCAGTCAGATTACAAGACCATATAAGCTTATCTGGAGTAGTATGAACAATAGGCAGAGGAACAACAAGGATATTTGCAATAGTATCTGGGGATACAACCCTATTAAGAATATCTAGATTCTAAGCCCCTGGTAGAGAGATGAGTTTACTCACCCTTAGATCACAAACATACTCAAGAACTTAAGGAATATACAAGGAAAGTCTATCCTCCATATACCAAAAGTCATCCCAAACAAAGATATTAGCCCCGTTTCTTACACACCACTTATACGCACTCTGGAGATAAGAATAACCTTTCATGATACCTTTTAAACAACCAGATGCAGACCTAGGGGGAATGTGAGAAGAGAGATCACCATCACTAAGATACTTGGCCTTAAGGACCTGAGTCCAAAGCCTATCGCTACCACGAATAAGGTCCCAGCTTGGCTTGCCGATTAAAGCAGTATTATTATTGTATCTAAACTTCATTTTTCATGCTAATGAACCATAATGACTTTAAAACAATCAATTCTTCTTAATAAATGGGCTACATGTTTCTTTTTTAATTTTAATTTTACACAGGTTATAATATTATATCCATTGATTAAAAAGCTCAATCGGTTTAGTCAATTCAACCGTAAAAACTTAAAATTATCCAACTTTTTGATTTAATTTATTTAACAATTATTGTTGCTAAAAATCGATCAATTTATTAATTAGGAAATTATAAATATTATTCAATTCTTCTTACAATTATATTTCAAATATAACAAGTAACCTAATAAGTGGTTTGTTGAGAAAATTATCTAATTTAATAATAGAATTTCATTTTAACAAATATTTTTCACATACAATAGAAATTTTTTAAAAGAAATATTTGTCAATCAATCAAGGGATTATTTTTAAAATATTTTTAGAAATACAAAAAGAATTATTTAAGAAAATGTTTTCCAAAAATAACACAGAGGTCACAAGAACTTATTAAAAGAATTTTATCATCCTTTCCACATAAAGCAGGAATTATTTTAAAAATATTTTCCAAACATAACATGAACTATCTTTAAAAATGTATTATGAATACAAATCCTGTATGTGTATAGATATATGTGGTTTAATTCGATGCAAAGCGAAGAACCTTAGCAGGGCTTGACATGCTGCGAATCTTCTTGAAAGAGAGAGGTGCCTTCGAGAATATGGACACAGGTGGCGTATGACTGTCATTAGATCGTGCCGTAAGGTGTTAGGTTAAGTCCTACAACGAATGCAACCCTCATGTTTAGTTACCACCGTTGAGTTTGGAACCCTGAGTAAACTGCTGGTGATAAGCTGGAGGAAGGTGAGGATGATGTCAAGTCATCATGTCTCTTATGCCCTGGGCGACACACGTGCTACAATAACCGGGACAAAGGATCGCAATCCCACGAGGGTGAGTTAACTTCAAAAACCCATCCTCAGTTTAAATTGCACGCCGCAACTTGCCTGTATGAAGCCAGAATCACTAGTAATCATGGTCAACCATACGACGATGAATTTGTTCCTGGGCCTTGTATACACCACCCGTCAGACTAGGGGAGCTGGCCATGCTCGAAGTCGTTACCTTAATTGCAAGGTAGGGCTAGTAACTGGAGTGAAGTCGTAACAAGATAGCTGTACTAGAAGGAACAACTAGATCACCTCCTTTTCAGAGAGAGGTAATGCTTGTTGGGTATTTTGGTTTGACACTGCTTCACATCAAACAACCATAAATAACAACATTAAAGCCATTAAACTTACCAATCAAGCCTTAAATCCTCAAATCTTCCAGAAACCCTAATCTTCTCCAAAACCAACGATGAACACCCTCAAAGCTCCACAAACTCCATCTTCCACAAGAATCAAGCTAGCCTTGCACAAGGAGAGGGAAACCACAAGAAATAGTCGAGAGCTCACACCCAAGGGAAGGAATCGAAGATCACCGTGGGAGAAGAGAAGAAGAAGCTTTTTGCCTTAGGATAAAATCCCCAAATTCAAACCTAGGTATTTATAGACATAAGTCCCCAAATCATTTTAAATTTCAGTCTCTAAATTTCAATGGCTCAACGTTTTTATTTCCTAACAGTATAACTCTAATTTTTCCATTGCCATTGGACAATTCTTTCAGTACCATACAGTCAATCGGTCTGTCACTCAAAAATTTTCGGTCCGGGTATTTTCTCCCGAATTTCTAGAAAATTTCCTATAGGTCACTATCAACTGCCAATAAGTCTTAAACCATTCTAAATCAATTATTCAAACTCAATTATTCCTAATTTCTTAATCAAGTCGCAATCCAATCAATCCATGTTCACAATTAAATGCCGAAAAAAGTCATGAATGCATGTACCTATAAATTCATATGCAAGAAACTCATTCCTCTATAATTAGAGGCCAATGAATGCTCAAATCAGTAAATGCAATAAAACTATTAGCCCATCCCGAATTACCAAAACGACCTTCCCATCAGTGACGGGATGTTACACAGTGTCAGGAGAGTTTTGTGGAGCTTAAGTGGAGATTAACTTCCAGCCCAATTTTGATGTTACCGTCAGGTGGTGGAGGTTTTAAGGTACCAGTGCTTTAAGGATAGGTTTGGGGTGTGTATTGACGCAACATGGAAAGGTAATAGCTTATGCCTCTTGTCAGTTAAGATCGCATGAGTTGAATTATCACACCCATAATCTAGAGTTAACGGCGATTGTGCATGCTCTTTGGATTTGGAAACATTATTTATATGGAGAAACATTTCGAATCCTTACAAATCACTAAAGCCTTAAATATATATTAACTCAGAGGAAGTTAAACTTAAAGTAGAGAAGGTGGATTGAGTTGCTAAAGGATTATGATTGTACTATTGATTACCATCCACGGAAGGCTAATGTAGTGGTAGATGCTTTAAGTAGGAAAGGCTCAAGCGTAATGGCTAATTTGAGTGGACACAGTATGATGCCATTAGTGGAGTTGAGGACATTGGACATCAAATTCGAGATTAATTATGTGAGTGATTTATTGGTGACATTACAAGTCTAACAGATTTGGGCGATAGGATCAAAGAGGCTCAAGCTCGAGATTCTTATCTGATGCAAATGAGAGGGAGAGTACAATAGAGTAGGGGACTAACTTTTTAGTAAGAGTAGATGGAGCGTTGGTGATTGGGAGGTGAGTTTGTGTGCCAGATGCAAATGGATTACGGGAGGAGATTTTGAAGGAAGCTCATAGTGCACCATATGTTATGTATCCTGGTACTACAAAAATATATCGATACTTGAGACCTTTTTACTGGTGCTAACAATGAAGAAAGATGTAGCGGAGTTTGTGTTGAGGTGTTTGAACTGTTCGCAGGTTAAGGTAGAGCATTAGGCCTCAACAGGGAAATTAAGACTCTTAGCCATTTCGTCGTGGAAGTGGGAGAAAATTTTGATGGATTTTATGGTAGCGTTACTAAAGACCAGAAGTAGACATGATTCAGTTTGGGTGAATGTGGATAGGCTGACTAAATCAGCTCATTTCTTACCTGTATAGCAAGCAGACTTATTAGACAAGCTTGCCAAGTTGTATGTTGATGAGATTGTGAGATTATATAGGGTTCCAACGTTTATTATATCATATTGAGATCTACGTTTACTTCTCGATTTTAGAGGAGTTTATTGACAACTTTAGAGACTAGATTGAATTTGAGTACTGCATTTCACCCTCAGAAAGATAGACAGTCGGAGCGTTCGATTTAGACATTAGAGGATATGATGATAACTTGTGCGCTAAACTTTGAGGGTGATTGAGATAGACATTTACCTTTGATGGAGTTTGCGTATAACCATAGTTATCACTCTAGCATCGATATTGCACCATTTGAGACATTATATGGCAGGCAGTGTAGATATCTGATATGTTAGGATATAGAGGGAGCTAGGTTATTAGAGGAACCGGAGTTGGTTCAAGAGATGATGGAGAAAATAAAGGTGGTAAGGCAATGCTTAAAGGCAACTCAGGATTGGCAAAAGAAATATGTCGATCAACATCATCGAGAGATGGAGTACAATTTTAGAGATATTTTATTTCTTTGGGTATCACCTTGGAAGGGAATTCTGAAGTTTGGTAGGAGTGGAAGGTTTAGTCCGAGATATATCGAATCATATGAAATTGTACAACGTATGGGGCTATTAGTTTACAGATTAGCATTACCACCAAAGTTATCACAGATTCATGATATGTTCCATGTTTCAATGTTGAGATGGTGTCGATCAGATCCTAGTCATGTTATGTCGAGGCCTGAGATTGAAGTTATTAATGACATGACTTATAAGGACGAGCCAGTGGAGACATTAGATAGATAAATTCAAAAATCAAGGAGACAAGAGATTTTGATGGTGTATGTTTTATGGAGTCATCATCGTTCTCCAAGAGAGGCGACTTGGGAGGTAGAGGATGAAGTTCGACGTTAGTATCCTCATTTGTTTGGATCCTCAGGTATATAATTTAACTTCTAGGATGAAATTCTTTTAAGAGGGAGAGATTTATAAAGCACATTCATTAGCACAAACTTACCCAACAGCCCAACCCAGCTCATAACTTTTAAAACATAAGAGAAGCCATCAGCTGCAAATTTAGAGAAAAACCAACTATAAACAGCTTCCTCTTTTTCATTTTTTCTCAACTTTTACAATTGGTATGTGTCTTAATGTGCCATTTTTCTCCTGCATGTAACACTTTCCTTATAGATTTTCACATTTTGTTTGTTTTGTAGCAAATTTAGAGGAAGTTATGGTGGTTAACAACATCAAAAGTCCTCACACTTAGGTAAATTTCGGCAGCTATTTTTATGTCTTTTTGTGTGATTTTGATCATCTTACACTAGGTTATAGTTGGATTGCATATTGTGGTTGTTTGGGACAATATATGAGGTTGCATGAAGGGATAAGGTTGGAGAAAATGGGGCTAAAAAATGATGAAAGAAGAGAAGAGAGAAGAAGAGTAGAGGGTGAAGATGATGGCATTGTTTTGAAAATTTAAAGTTGCATGTAAGGCAGAATAGGGAATGCAAAAAAGTGAATGGTAAATTTGGAATTTAGTGGCAAGAAGGGCATTTTTGGTATTAATTGAAATGGATGAGGATAAGATGAGACTTTTAATTAGTTAATGATATTTTAGTAATTATAGGGGTTAGGTTAGTGAGGATATTATTTTTATAATTAAGAATAAATTTGAAAAGAGAATAATGTTAGATTATTAAGTGTAATTGAGTTAGAAATTTTTCATAAATTAGCCTAATACAATTTTGTAAATTTTAGGTCCGAAGGTCCAATTAAGGAATAATTTTGAGTGTCAATTAGTTCCAAGGTAAGGATAACCTTGGACTTGGCTCTTAAAATAAAGTACCATTTTGTTATCAATAAATTATATTTTGAATTAGTCACTAATTAAATTAATTATTAAGGGTTTCATACATGAATTACAAGGTGTTTCATGTTTATATTTTGTTATGTATATTGAAGTGTATTGATGGTTAATTTGGAAAAATTGTGTTTTTAAATAGAGACGGATTGATAATAGGTTGAGAATAATTGATAAAAATTGAGAATCGATGGCTTGATTAGGATAAGCTGCATTCGATAGTCTTAGATTGATAGATTATTTAAAGATGAGTGAGTGGTGGCTAGGTATCTGTCCTTGGAGCAAATATCGGAGCATTTGAGTCCCATGGATGTCTTTTGTCGATGACTAAGTACTGAGGTGGTACCAGAATATCCTGTGTCGATAACTAGGTACTAGAGTAGTACCGGGATACCAAGAGAGATCGAGTTTTATATAGAAATTTCAATCCCAAAATAATGTTGTTTGGTCAAACTTTATTAGTTAGTTTAATTAAACGAGATAGTTTAGTTAAATTTAATTAGTTAGTTTAATTAAGTCTAACATGTATAAGTATTTAGGATTTCTAGAACACGTGGCAAGTCATGTCAATAATGTTAACAAACACACTAACATCAGGCTAGAATTAAAAAAATTAAGAGTTCAACTATTTAATTGTTATATTTTTAAGTTTGAATTATAATTACAAAATTGAGTAAAGTTTAATCTTTTTTCGTAATTAACCCTTTTTACTATATGACTGTCACATATGAATTTATTATTTAATCAATAAAAAATATCAAAAATTTTAAAATAAATATAAAGTAAAACATATGCATAATACATGTATAGCTGTCGCATGAAAAAAATATTAATCTACATTTATCAAAAATTAAATCCTGAGTTATTTTGTTAAAAAAAATAAAAATTAGAATATTTTAGCAACACTTTTTAAACTTCGGATTAATACTATAAATTTGATTAAAGATCTAGATCTTTTTTTATAATTAACTCTTAACGTTATTCTTAGTAAGTTGAACTAAAGATGACCAAATTATATATTGATTTTAAACTGTAAAAGAGTTTATACACAATTACACAAAATATCTTTGAGTTACCCAAAAATTTGTAAGGCGTACCGGCACAGGTGATTACGTCCGGGAATTATTTTTAAGACGATACACTTCTAAAAGGCCATGTCACTACGATGACACACGTGTAGATCCCGATGTCTAATTCCTTTTTATATTAGTCGCCAAAGCAGAGCAAAACAGAACAGAGCAACAATGGTGTTGAAATCCACCGACTCTGCCTCTAAATTAAGAGTTTGTTTCTTCTTTCGCCTTTCCATTAGTGATTCAAATTCTAATTTTAATCCATTTTCCTTTTTCATTTGTTGATTCTTCTTGAACTTTTAGCTTTTTATTGGTTCCTTTTTTAGGAAGATAGACTTGGCCGGGATATGTATATCTTTAGTTGATGGTTTATGATTAATGATTGATAATTAGTTAAATTTATCAGTATTGATTATTCCAATTTAGAATGTCAGGAGATATGTGAAAAGTTATTCAATTGTGGACTGAAAATTGATAAATTTCTGTCAGTTTAATATCAATAATCTGTTGAATGCAATGGCTGTTAGGAAACTGTAGACTTACTAACTTCAGGGAGAAAATAGATTGTGGGTTTAGGGTTTATTCCTTAACAAGGATTCTGCACAATCAGGAAAATGTTGATTGAAGTTCAGAAGTAGGCTTCGTTCTCATGTAGTTAGATTTTTTTATTAAACCAATTTTTGGTTTTGAAGATTTTCATTAATTCCATGACATTGGCAGAAATCGCATGGGGAACACTCAAATGAGGTTTTTGGAAATTTGTCTTATAAGATGAATCAGCTTAAAAAGCAGATTCAGTCAGAAAGAGTTGTTTCAGTTAAAGTAAGTCAATTGTTTGTGACTGCCTGCTACAATTGTCTAATGGTTTTTCATGTTATTTTTGGTTGAAGCAGCTATTGTATCATGTAAAATTGCCTTGTTTTATTTGCTTGATTGTATCTATATCTTTCTTACATGAGTGATTCTTCATTTGTATCTACATGTAGAAGCACTAGCTCATGTATTCGGAGTTTATTGAATCAATTAACAGTACAGACTATCTTGTTATGATGTCTTCCAAAGATAATCTGTTTCCCATTCATTAGCTATCTTAAAGGCCATTGGACCATATCCATTTCCGCATGTCAATTTTCTGACATGCATTTTGGCATGTAGAACAGCCAGCATATTCTGTTTCACATGTTTCATTTACAAGAAACTCATGCTTAAATTCTTGTGCAGGAGAAATTTGAGAAGAACAGGAATAAATTAGAGATTGCAATTTCTAATCTTCTATCACAAATATCAAGTGAGAACACATCACTTATGGGGCAGAATTCAGTTCTTAAAGTGTTTTGTTCAAGGACTGGAACTCCTCTTTGCAAGTATGGAGGGTTTACTCAAGGATCAGGAGATAAAGACTACATTAATGGTCACGAAGTTTCACCTATAACCAGTAACAAACTTCCTTATATTGAGAAGATACCCCCATATACGACCTGGATGTTTTTGGATAGGTATGTCAGATTGCTGAAGCTGTTTGCTACCTCATGTTCAATTATTTCATCTAAAAAAAAATCAAGCAAATATATTTCTCAAACTTAATCACAAAAAGCACTGGTCGTAAATGCACTCCATGATTGGTGAAGATGGTTTGTAAATTTCTTGAAACTTAAGATCGAGTTTTTTCTTGTAATCTTATCTTCTTGAAGTAAAGATTTCAATTTTTATGTTGAATCTTAAGCTTACCTGTCCCAGCACAGAAATCAAAGAATGGCTGAGGACCAGTCAGTTGTTGGAAGGAGACGCATATACTATGATCAGCATGGCAGTGAAGCACTAATCTGTAGTGACAGTGAGGAAGAGCTTGTAGAAGCAGAGGAAGAGAAACATGAATTTTCTGAGGGTGAAGATCGCATCCTATGGTAAAGCTAAGATCTACACTGTCTTATTGTTTGTGGACAAAGGAAAAGCTAGATTTCTTCTGTCTATCAGTTGACAATTTCAGATTGCATGAATATATTGTATGAGATTGAACTACACAGGTGCATTTATTACGAGTTGTCACTTTCTTAACATTTCTGGCAGTTTTATTTGCTTTAGCTTTGAGAATACATGACCTTACAAGTTGGAATGCATTTAGCAGAAGGAGCTGATGTGGGCCATACAATCTGTTCATAGTCCCTCCTAAACGCCACACCACATGTATTTAATACATTTCTTTTGAATTTTCCAGGATGGTATTTCAGGAACATGGCTTAGCTGAAGAAGCTCTTAATGTTGTAAGCCAGTTTATTGGAGTCAGCACCTCAGAACTTATGGTCATTTTCATAAGCCTCATAACTCTTCTCATTTGATTTAACTCAGAACTATTCCTTTTTCTTGAAGATTTTCAAATAGCTTTTCATGTGCCATAGTGATGTACTGTGAATGGAACTTGCAGGAACGTTGTAGCATACTCAAAGAAAAATATGATGAGGAACAAAATGTTAATGATTCTGGAGATTCAGGATCTTATGGGGGCATATCCCTGGATAAGAGCCTTAATGCTGCTTTAGATTCTTTCGATAACTTATTCTGTCGGCGTTGCTTGGTACTTGACCTCTGAATATTTCTAGCTGTTATTATCTCCTAATTGAATTCTTGGTCATTAAAATGCCAGAAATAATCCTTGAATTGCTCCAATCTTGATATCTATCTGCTTTTCTGGATCAAACAGGTATTTGACTGCCGCTTGCATGGCTGTTCTCAAACTTTGATCAATCCTGTAAGTGGAATTGTTCTTTGTGTCGTCAACTTGAAGTGTTGTTTATTTTTGTTTGTCTAAGCTTTGGTTGACAGAGTGAAAAGCAGCCATATTGGTCTGAATATGAAGATGACCGGAAACCTTGCAGCGATCATTGTTGTCTTCAGGTGTTCTCATGTTTTCTATGTAGCATTTGTGTTATTAAAGTCCTCTATTCACATTTCATGTAGATCTGCATGATAAGTTTTCAAGGGCTGATAATAATGACGCCGCCTTGCAGCTAAGAATTGTCAAAGACTTGCCAGATGTTTCAGTTAAGAATACCTTATTTAGAACAAGAACTTCAAGCTCAGAAGAGGAAAAAGAAAGTATATCTACCTTGGAGGTTAAAGATCCAGCTGCACAAGTTGCTGCTGTCACTTCTGAAAAGGGAAAACGTATCTCAGATGAAAAGGTTACAGTTACTTCAGAAGCAAACTGCGACCATGAAACTACGGGTGGAGTTCTCAGTTCAGGTCCATCTGTTACAGTTGAGAACCCAGAGAATACAAGAAAGCGCAAAGTAGTACAGTATATCGATGTAGATCTAGATGAGTTGCAGTTGCAGGTAACTGAGAATTTAAATGATTCATCGTCCAAGAAACAGAAGAAACATTTGACCTTGAACGTTGTCACTGGGGCACCTGAAGGTTTACTGAATTCTACTGATAAAACTGCCACTCATAAAAGTGAAATTCATATGGACATAAACAAAGCAATAGATTCCCTTGAAAAGAAATCAACAGATATTTCTCCTGTTATAGGGGAGGGAATTAGAGATGAAACAAAGTCTGCAACTGAAGTTCCCAATTTGAACCAATCATCCTCAATAGCAAGACCAATCCATGGGATCTTAAGCAGGTCCGAGTGGAAGCCTATCGAAAAGGAACTATACCTGAAGGGAGTGGAAATGTTTGGAAAAAACAGGTATAGAGTCTTCCTAATTAAGATAAACTAAGTAAATAAATGCAGATAATTGGATAAAACAAAACTTTGTATTCCCTATTTATTATATTTGAGATTGAGCATCATATTCTTCTAGTTGTGTTTTTATCTAGTACCACACTTTTGTTCTTTTGCAGTTGCCTTATTGCCAGGAATTTACTGTGTGGCTTGAAGACTTGCATAGAGGTGTCAAGATACATGTGTGACAATGGATCTACAATGTTGCACAGATCAATTGCACCAAGTTCATATATTGAAGACAATGTGAAGACTGATACAGATTGTCCGGTATGTCTTATATTGTTGTCGGTAACATCAGTTTACTGAACAGCTCTAATTGCATCTCGAAAGGAGTGCCCCTATGCCCCCAAATATCTCAAGCATTACCTTTCAAGAAAATTGAAGCTTTACTTGAGTTCTATTTTCCTGTAAATAGACTGACGACTTAAAAGATGTGTAGAATAGAATGATGATGACAATAGAATTCAGCTCTCAACTAAGTGCTGTTGTGTTGTTCTTCTTAAACTTTCCCTTTTCTCCCCTTTGTCTTATTCATTTTTTCCCTTTTTTCTTCTGGGCTCTACACTTACATTTATAAATCCTTGGGCTCCACCTTTTCTATACCTAGATGCTCGACGGCCTTATTTTGTCTTACGTTTGTTCTTCAGGAGCAAGAATTACCAACAAGATCACGCATACTTCGTCGACGGGGCAGGAATCGGAAGCTTAAATATTCTTGGAAGTCTGCTGGCCATCCATCAATTTGGAAAAGAATTGCTGATGGAAAAAACCAATCTTGTAAGCAATACACACCTTGTGGATGCCGATCAATGTGTGGAAAGCAATGTCCTTGTCTAGATAATGGAACTTGTTGTGAAAAATACTGTGGGTAAGTTGAAACTTGTACTGAAATAAAGAAAAATTACAATGAATAGTTGCACTTGCAGAGAACTTACAACATCCCAAATGTTACTAGTTTCATCAAGTTTATGAAGATGGAACAGGAATTGTTAGCCAGCCAAGTAGGCAAAGAAATTGACGATTAGCTAAAAATTATTCAGGTGCTCGAAGAGTTGCAAAAACCGTTTCAGGGGATGTCATTGTGCAAAAAGTCAATGCAGAAGTCGACAATGTCCATGCTTTGCTGCTGGTCGGGAATGTGACCCAGATGTTTGTCGAAATTGCTGGGTCAGGTAATACATGAGTACAGGTTCAGTTGAAAATGCAGTCTCAGCTGGTTGACAATTTCAATCACTTGCCTTTCACATTGTTTATGTATTTATGCACTTATATAACGGGGAGACAGATTCAAGTTCATATCAGCACTAAAAAAACTGGGGGTGGATGAAATGTTTGCTTATTATTTCCTTTATCATCAGATATCTTTCAAGCTTTTGGTATAAGATACATGAAGGCATCGCAGTTGAGATGATTCGTGGGAATAATCTCTGGAATTCACTATATATGACTTCAACATAAGGCCATTCTGCACAACCTAGGCTAACTAGATACTGGGTGGAATTCATCTCTTTGATTAAAACCTAAAACTTGAAAAGAAGCTCTAGTCTTCCCTCTGGTGATTAGCTCTTATCTGATAAGGCAAGTTGTGCTGTGAAGTCATGGATTACTCTTAACAGTCTCTGTGTCCCAAACTGGGTTTGCTGTCAGATTCATTGAAAGGTGTCACATGTTTCTCCTCTTTTCTCCGAGCAATCTGTTGCAGAATAGCTTAACTAACTTGGGAGGTCTAGTGAAACAATTCATGCACTTTGGCCATCTGGCTATGTTTTCTTCTCTGTCTCATTAGAAGAACATCTAATCTTCCAGTATTTTCTCAAAAGCTTTCTATTTTATGCAGCTGTGGAGATGGTTCACTGGGTGAACCACCCAGACGAGGAGATGGACAATGTGGAAACATGAGACTTCTCCTTAGGCAACAGCAGAGAGTGAGCAATTTATCACATTTAGTTTATAATATGGTCTTCAAAATTATGTTGTCATGAATATCTTCTTTCTCCAGATCCTCTTGGCAAAGTCTGACGTTGCTGGATGGGGAGCCTTCTTGAAGGTAGTATCATTTATGCACTTTTTTGCCTCCCCGGTGTCAGATGTTATTCCATTGCTAAACCACTTAATAGTGTGGTTTCAGAATCCTGTTAACAAAAATGATTATCTTGGAGAATATACTGGAGAGTTGATCTCCCACCGAGAAGCAGATAAGCGTGGAAAAATCTATGATCGTGCTAATTCATCGTTCTTATTCGATCTGAATGACCAGGCAAGTAACAGTCTCATTTAGAGAATATACAATAACCATATTGGGACATCTCCTATAAAAAAGTCATCAATGCTCTTTTAACCCACACAACATATCAAGGTCATTACGGGTTGGATCTGAGGTTGGCAAGTAAGTTCATGTTGAATTAATTTTAAAATTCCAGGGTCAATTGCAGAATCATGTTTGTTGCCATTTTTCTTCATAGTATAAATTACTTCTTATGTATCTTGTAGTATGTCCTAGATGCTTATCGCAAAGGGGATAAGCTGAAGTTTGCAAATCATTCATCAGATCCTAATTGCTATGCAAAGGTATATAATATTTTGGTCATCGAAATCTCCTATTAGTTTCTTGTTGATTGAGTTAATATTCTGGATTGCTTAGGTGATGCTAGTGGCTGGAGATCATAGGGTAGGCATCTTTGCCAAGGAGCGTATTGAAGCCAGCGAGGAGCTGTTTTATGACTATCGTTACGGACCAGACCAGGCACCTGCATGGGCTCGAAAACCAGAGGGTTCCAAGAGAGATGAGTCTACAGTCCCCCAAGGTAGAGCAAAGAAACATCAATGGCATTGATCTTGCCACGGTTTGGATTGAGAAAGAAGTGGGACCCTGAACTTATTCAGAATTTTGGCCGATAATGATTGAAGAAACTAAGGGTACAAAAAGCAAACTCTTACATATAATAATAAGAGGAGAATAAGCTGTGCCTCTAGGAATTTGAGTTCCCAACAAGAAGCTTCGAGGGAACATTGAAGACGAACATTATGATTGGCACTATTGTTGAAACTTGTTCTTCAGCAATTTTGCATAGGAGACAACATCCAAGAGGTTTGTTTCTCTGTTAGAATGTATGTAAATAAACCCTAGACATAGGAATAAAGTAGCTTGTGATATGCTCTTAGTGTTTTTAAACTTTAGTTTAATCTAAATTGCTAATTGGATCACTAAAATTCAAACCATGCTTGGTAGTGGACAATAAGTCCCGGCCATAAAGAGAAATCGAAAATTGAAAAATCAGGATAACATAGTTTTGTCAAATGTAATTGGCCTCCCTAAAGAAAAGAAAATTTCGTTAGAAAACTGCCTCAACAATTGCATGCTTCTTCTTGGGATATCCCATACCGAGCAAGTGGTTAATATACACCTTCCCATCTTTCACCGTGGAAGCCGTGGCAAGTCGATGAGCAGGCCCTTTAAAGGTTGCAACCAGGGAAGCCGTTTGCCACGCATCGGAGCTCTTCACCAATCTGGCCGAAGGATTTCCTGCCACCACAATTTCAGTTGGAGACAATAGCTCCAGACCATCTCCAAAGGACAATGGCCCTCCCACAACCTCAATCAAGCTCACCTTGTGTCCATTAGCAACATCAACCTTGTACAGATTGCCACTTAACGTGTGTATAACGATTAAGAAACCATCTGGGTGGTACACTATCCCATTTAGTGCAATCAAGTTTTTGTACCATTGCTTATGAGTAAAGAGCGGGTCTTTGATGATGGACAGGAGCTCTCCGTCTTTGCCAACCTTCCATATTTTACAGCCCTTTGCATCTGTTACGTAGGCGTTACCTTCTCCGTCTACTGCCACATCGTCCGCCAAGGCTTTCTCGTCGTCTGCAAAATTTAATATGGAAAATAGCATACTGGTTGATGTGATTGTGAACAAAGAAAATGAAATATATGTTAGACCAAGCAGAATCAAGCCGGCGTGTTTAAATATATATACAATACTTTTGATATGCCACCAATAAAATAACGTTACGGGCAAAAACAAAAAGGGGAATCCATTGCATGAGAATTGTATAGAAACCCTTTCGTTTCAGACTAAGATACCTCTGGGGAACGTCCTTAACACATTTAGTAGTATCATTTAGCCTAATAATTACTATAAACTTAAGATTTCCTTTTTAGTTCTATACAAGGTATAATCGTTCACAAATAAACTAATCAAAGAGTAATAATACAGAACTAATAGCCAATTGCTGAAGAACAAAATAAGCAAACTTCGATTTTTATGAAAAAGCTTCAGAAATCTCAGATCACTCAAATTTGTTCTAAATCAGTTAAAACTTTAAGCTTACAATTAC
>JANIPM010000009.1:39743421-39756726 GCA_027478405.1 Erythroxylum cassinoides
GGTAGTGCACCTTTATCGTGGGATACGTATCGGAGCGACCCTCGGGCGTCCCGATATGTACCCTACGATGAGGGGGCACTACACTCACCCAGTCACATAACACATAATTCATATCATTTATTTAATAATCACATTGGATCACATACCTTTAATCAATCAGTTCACATTTTATATTCAACATATTATAATCATTCATATCATGCATATGCAGTGCACATGAGACCCACTTTTCATTTGTTACTTTGTTGTAACCGAGTTCCTAAACTGTCCCGTATCCATTGTGGATACTGGGCTCATTGATAATTGTCCCATATCGAGCTCATTGATAACTGTCTCGTATCCGTTGGGAATATCGAGCTCATTAAACGTTGAGTCTGAGGCTCTAATGCGCATAACTGAGCTTAAAGCTCTTTTCACGTTGGCCACTCTGATCACAACTGCCTTTATCTTTTATGCATTCATGAAATGGAATGCATCAATCACATTTGCATATTCTCATTCAATTACATTCGCATATCATCGGACCTTAGTCTGGCATTCAACATTAAAGTTGAGAATTCACATTTTCATTCATATGCAAATGCACATTTAGAACACATTTATCATCGGATCGTGGTCTGGCATTTAACAACCAATTTATGTACACTTATTTCAATCAAATTCATGTACAAGTAGCACTTCAATATCTCATTCATATATCACAATCATCGGATCTTCATTGTCTGGAATTCAACAATCAAATCACATTCATAATCATTCAATACATCATGTAAACAAACAAACAGTAAAGTATGACCATTTAGGTCTACTTACAGTACACTCTAGATTAGCATTAGATTCCATGATCTGGAAACGTCTAAATGCAAACGTTTAACCTGCACATCACAATTATACAATACGCACGTTGCACACACATTAATAATTGCACATCACATAAACATTCGGTTTTACACATATGCATAGGTGTAATATACAATGTATGCCTAGTGACAATCCTGGGTATTTATCCATTAGTGTTTTCATAAAATCAATCCCACATCAATACTCTATTTATCATTAGTGTTTTCATAAAATCAATCCCACATCAATACTCATCTAAGTATAATTCATACTTAGGTTTATACCTCACTAAAACCATTAAAATCATAATTCATTTCTCATTGGCTTACTTTCATATTTTTCCAAGACACTCTTTCAGGTCTACTATTCACCTTCAATTAGAAAGTGAAAATGATACAATTTGGTTATACTCTCTTTTAGAAAATTTCTCTCCCATATCTTAAGTTTCTAATGAAACCAATATCATTCCATTTGGTTCAATACTCCAAATGATATACTCCAATTAATTCGGACTATTCAGACTAAAACAGTATCCTATACTCATATTTAATTCAAGAATCTGGAATTCTAGAGACAGAATTCAAATAATATTTTCATAAAAATTGTAGTCCTATGTCACTAGTTTAATATGAATCAAGAATCATCTCATTTGGATCACTACAGATCAAGTTGTTGTCAAAACACCGAAGCATGGTCAGTGATAATACTCCAGTCATGAAGTTCCATAATTGTTCATCATTTTCGTTCCAATTCAATCAATCAATTTCTTCCACATGATTTCAAATTATTATAATTTTTGATGTATATGAAGATCAATGTGTTACGAGTCCAATGGTTCAAGTCTCATGTCATTTGGAGGTCGGAAGAAGAAGTTATAGCCAAAAGAGTGAAGGATGTTCACATTAATCCACTTCTGTAAGCATTCCATGTCACGATCATGCATAAGCACGATCGCGAGATTCAAGTTGGTTTAGAAAAGTCACAATCGTGCTTGTGCACAATCTTGCTTTTCCATACATCTCCAAAATGTAACGATTGTGCAATCCCTCTTTTCTTCTCCAAACTCACACACTGTAGTCTCTCTCTTTTTCTCAAAATAGACCTTCAGGTCCATCTTTCATGGTCATTTTGATAAGGAATATGAAGGATTTAGGCACAATACTCTTCTTAAAACTTGTTCCTTTATGTCTTAAGTTTCTAATAAAACTAATTTCATGCAATTTAGTGTGATATGCTGCAAGTTATGCTTAAAACACTACAGACTATTCCAAACCATGTCAGAATCCACAAACTCAACTTCGAACTAAGTTTTGAAACTCTTAGAGACAGAATTAATTTTCAATTTCGTCATAAAAAATATAGCCACACGTATTTAGTTTAATCTAAACTTAAAATCATCGCATTTAGATGTCTATAGATCAAGTTATGGCTAAAATACATATGTATGTTTAGTGAAACACTACATCTATACATTTTCCAGCACCCTTCACCATCCTTTCATCTTAAATCCTCTCTTTTGCTTAGTCTCTCTCTTCTAGCTTATTTCCTCAATATTTCCACTTTATTTCTACTTCTATTTCAACTCATCTCACACACAATAAATCAAAATCCATTATTACTTATAAACATCAAAAACAGAACATTCATATACAAATGTTCATCCTAGCTTCTGCACTTCTTCATTTTTCTGCATTTTCCATTTACTACACATTCTTCATTTTCTTCTCAACTTTCTATTTAATCATTCATTACTCATATCTAAACATCATCTTACACCTATTTCTTATCTCTAAACTCCTTAGAGTTCATTTCTTAAAACATCCGAAATATTCACGTATAACAGTGAAGACATCAACAGAAACAGAGAATACATCAACTTTTCTCCAGAATTTTCTGCACTAATTTATGCATGGTTTCACTAATCTTTCAACTCAAAAGTCATTTTTATACTATCTTATAATATAATAATCATTAAATATGTAGGATAACACATATCGCATACCCAAAATCCATACTCACGTTTCAACAAAATACTCATCCTCATTGTATAAACACTTACTGTTAACTAACGTGATGTATGATTTATTTTACACATCATGTAAACTGACACGATACTTGTTTAAACTCCAACCCTTCAAAATCACTTGGACCTAAACTTTCCAATATCACATGATCATCCACGATCCAAGGTAATAGGGTTAGATATTTCGGTGATAGTGAAGAAAAAAAATGAGATAGAAAGTGAAAAGTGAGAGTAAGACTTGTCTTGTGAGGTTGAGAGATTTCTAAAGTAATGAAACTTCCAGAAGATGAAGAAAGTCACGAAAAAGATAGTTTAAGACAAGAACAATGTCTTAGTCTTTCAAATTAAAAGAAATGTGGCTTAAGACTTGGACACTTGTCCAATTTCTAAAGTTTTAACTAATGCCTCATTTAACTGGTTCAATCTTCTCCAAATGTTACTCCAATTGTCCCAAAATTTTTAATATCATTTTCTCAAAAAATTCTAAAGTCGTCTCCAAAATTCTTTAATATTATTTGACTCTTATTTCTACTACCATCCATCAATTAACTCGCCACATGGCATTTTTACCAGTCCAATAATACCCATAATTTCATAAAATTCTCCTAAACTTTACCAAAAAATATAAATCACTAAATGCACTCTCTCCAAATTAGTTTTTAACATATAAAAATCACATTTCTCAATAATATCACATCGCAATTCAATTATACCCGAAAATTGTCAATGAATGCATGTACAGTCATTTTTATGTGTGCAAAATTTCAAATTCACGTGCGTGTATGCTAACAATATGCATAAGTATGAAATGTATTTTTCTTAATCTCTCTTTGATCTCACATGCACCAAATTTTAGGGTTTTAACCTTTAGTAGGGAACGGGATGTTACATTTCTGTAACTCATCATTTCTACTTACCTCCCTATTTTCCTCACACAATATGCTTAAAGCTTATATTTTTGGAGTTCATAGGAATATAAGATCAAGGTATAGTTCTAATTGACTTTAAGCATATCAATCATTATCACAGTGATATTATTAGAATATTGTATAAGGCATTATACGATAAAAGAGTTGTTTGCCATTACATTGAAATGAAGAGGGCCAAAAAAATGATTGAAGGCCAAAATTGATTTGAGATATTGTTGATGAGTGAAATGGATCTACAATAGAAATTAAGTGGCTTAAGAAAGATGAATTATTCAATATGGAATATGGTGAGACAGACCTAAGAGTTAAGTGTATTAACACCGATGAGAAGTGAAAAAGATAAATTGTTTTTGAGAGTATCACCTTGCCAAGGTGTACTCACACTGAGTACAAGATGTGTTCAGATTAGGAAAAAGGATAAACTAAGCCCAATATGAATTGGTCTTTATTATGAGTTAGTGTTACTGATAAAAGGATGTCTCAGATCCATAATGTGTAATTGAACATGCTTCTGTATGTAATAACTTTCCAATTTGGAAATGTTGTAAACAAATTTGATTAATGAGTGTAGTAACACTCTTGAATGAAATCGTTTATGAATAAAATGGGCTGACTTGATTATTGATTCCACATACGCGATTGATTAAATTGAGAAAAAAATTTATACTCAATTTTGAGTGTTTGACTGCTCTAGCATGCCATCCTTACGGGATACGCACTCAGAAATCACTCAAGATGTGAAGTAAGTGTCTCGAGTGGGTGGGGTGCTACATTTATGGTACTGACTGATATTTGATTGATATTTTAAATAAAGTCCAGTACGAGCCGATGCTAATCAAAACTAGCAGTATAGGCTGATGCTATAAGTTTCGGTCGATACAATAAGTTTCAATCGATGTTGACTGGTAAGAAATGGTATCTGTAACACTGATTCTACGTAGTGTAACAAACTTGAACTTTTACCAATTCTCATTTAGCACTTGAGTACGCTCTCATTCCCAAGTCAGCCTTACTACACGAAACACTTTATTAAAAGGGAGAAGAAATGTGGGAGAATTCAAAGACACTTCTATTAAAGAACTCACTTTTTAATGATCAATGATATTATGATACAAATAAGGTCAACCCTTAAAAGGTATATATACTGGTTTCTTCCTATAATGGACATACAAGATCTACTTAATCTAACAGTTTACAATGATCATCTAGAATACTTTACACTATTTTGCATGCTTCGTGTACATAATGCACCTGTCTACAACATTCTATGAAATTCTATAATGTTCCATAATATTTTATAAGCTTCCATAAGCTTTTATAGGCTTCTACCATGTTTTAAAAGCTTCCAAAGTTTTTCATATGCTTCCACCATGTTTAGGAAGACTCTTTAGAATAAACTTCATCTTGTAGGCTTTAAGAAATGTGGAGCGTGACATTCTCCCTCACCTAATCCAGCAATGGCCTCATTATGTCTTAGTGGAACTCTCAGATTTTGTCTTTGTATTGTTAAAGAGAAAGCTCATGCTCCCAACTAGCTTGACTCTCCAGTTGTCCCTTCCATTTGATCAAATACTTGTCATAAGCTGGATGTGAGCCTCTCTTTAGTATAACCTTATACTACAGATCTCTTCCACCTCAAATTTGAGCGTTGTGGTCATAACAGTGGATGCATGCCTTGATTCACCCCTACTTGGATCTTCCCTATCGGTATAATAAGGTTTTAGGAGTTTATATAAAACAAGGGACGAATCTCCTAGTATGAAGGTATCTTGACTCAGTATGCCAAGTTGCCCACCCTTTTCTCCACTAGAAAAGATCCTTCGTACCTCCGAATCAAGCCCTTATACACACCTCACCTGGCACATCTATGAGAAAGGAGATTGACCATCATTAAGTCTCCTTCATCAAACTCCAAGTGACACCTCTTTTGTCAGCCCACTTCTTCTTCTTCTTGGTTACCTGATTTAAGTACGTCTTTTTCATATCAAACTTTTCATGTCAACTTTTGGCAAACAAGGGTGCTTCAGGGCTTTTTCCACTATAACCAATAGTAAGACTGCACAGAATCAAAGGTTATTGTCTAGTGGCTAACCCAAAAGGACTAGCTCCCATAGACTTAGTTCTCTGTAAATTATTCTGAGAATTAGGCAATATCAAGCAACTATACCTAAGCACTCATATAATGCTACAAATACAACTCTAATAAGGCATTCACTCACTCAATTTATCTATTGGTTTGTGGATGAAAGCCTATAGAGAAGTTCAACTTTAATCCCAAGAGCCTAAACAATTCCTTCCAAAATTGATTTGTGAAGCAAGTGTCCCTATCACTAATGATGGTTTATGGAATGACCCAATACTTCACACTGTGTCTAAAGAATAAGTGAGCATCATCTTCAGCAGTGAATTTTAGTAGCAAGGGTATGAACATTCTATACTTATCAAAAGGATCCACAAAAACCATTATGTTGCCCTATCCCTCTCCTTTTGTCAAACCTATGATGAAATCCATTAAGATACTCTCCTATGGTCTCTCGAGAATTGACAAAGGTTGTAATAATCCACTCAATGCTTTACGCTCCACCTTGTCTTGTTAGCACACAAGACAAGTCTTCACATAGCCCATAATGTCATATCTCATTTGGGCCCAACAATAGTCATGCTCTATAAGTGCCAAAGTTTGGTGTATCCTAAGATGTCCAACCTATAAGGAGTCATGACACTCCTTGATGATCTCCTTCCTTAAACCATCCCATTTGGGCACATAAATTTGGCTTCTTTAGGTGATGAATAACTCATCCTCAAGCTAAAACTTGGAAGTCTTTCTATCTTTGACTTGCTTCAACACCTTTTTGGCGTGTGGTTATATTGTAACTCTTCGCTTACTCAATCATGTAAAAGAAAAATAGGTTGTGATATATCTACCAACATGGCCTTCCTACTTAGTACATATACCATTAAGTTTGCCTTGTCTAGCTTATACATCATCTTGAAGTCAAACTTTGACAAGAAAGCTTGTCATCAATCTTGTTTGGTCATCAACTTCTTTTGGTTAAGGAAGTAAACTGAGGCAATATTATCTGTCTTCACCACGAAACTTTATTCCTAATAAATAGTGGCTCTATATCCATAAGCAATACACTATAACAGTTATATTCTTCTCCTGGACTGTGTAAGGTTGCTTAGTGTCGTTAAGCTTCTAACTTTTGAAAGCAATGAGGTGTCTTTCTTGCATCAACACTCCACGAAGTGCAAAATCAAAAGCATTTGTTTGTATTTCAAATGGTTCTGTATGACTTGGAAGAGCAATGTCTAGTTCCTTCGTTATAGCGCCCTTCAAAACATCAAATACCTTTTGACATTTGGCATCCCATCCCCAAACTCATCCTTTCTTAGGCATTTCCATCAAGTGGAAAAGTAACTATGGATGAACCTTTGGTAGTAATTAGCTAATCCAAGGAAGGATCTCAACTTACTCACCTTTTTTGGTAGTTTCCCGTTTAAGAATGACTCGTAACTTTGATCCATCTATCTATATCTATCTATAGTTTGCCTTATCCTACGATGTGGTATAAGAATATTACTTTTGCTTCACAAATGCACACTTCTCCTTCTTGACATATAATTTGCTGCACCTTAAAGCTTGGAAGACATGTTGCAAATTCAGGGCATGCTCCTCCAGCGATTTGTTATACATAACAATGTCATCGAAATAAATAACAATGCAATCCAAGAAAGGAAGTAGTACCTTGTTCATAGCAAAATATCACGGGCGTATTGATGAGACTGAATGACATTCCTAAGAATTCAAAAGCTATGTATCTCATCATGCAAGTAGTTTTGGCTCATCTCCCTCGGCAATTCTCACGTAATAGTAGCTCGACCTCAAATCAAACTTAGAGAACCACCTCGCATCTCCAAGTTGATTCAATAAGTCATGTATCATGAAATGAGATACTTATTCTTCATAGTCACCTTGTTTAGTGTTGAGTAGTCAATGTATAATCAAAGTGACCTATCATGTTTCTTTTGAAATAATACTAGTGTACCATATTAGGTCTTAGAAGGTTTGATATGCCCCACATCCAAAAGCTGCTTTAGTAGCTTCCTTAGCTCTTCTAACTGTGGGAGTGCCATATGATAGGGGGCTATGGTAAGGGATTTAGCACCAAGTTCCAACTCAATCTTTTAATCCCCCTCTCTTTATGGTAGCAATGTAGTACCCCACTCTCACAAGACCCATACCCGACATCTTGGATGATATCTGAGTATGAACCCTACAATAGTGGCATACTAGAGCAATCATGACACTAACTTAATCATGGCATCATCATTCATAGCATAAATATCACAATATTTTAAAACCCAAAATTTCCTCAATTCATTTCTTAAAACTAAATATGTACAATATAGCTTTACAAAACATCCATGTGTGTACATTATCAAAACTAATCAAAGTTTACGTTTCTATATACATAACATGCTACATACATGAGGAATTATACGAATTTTTATCTAAGTCCTTCAGTCTCAGCTGATCAATCTTTGAGCCATTTCTTTGATCCAAAAGTACAAAAATTATAGTTCTTATAAAGTCACTTTGTCACTACTATACTCTTTCGAACTTGAAATGTCAACATTGTAATTTTGATGAGTTTTGCGAACTCAATGAGTTAACCATCCTCGATGGTTCACTCAAATCATATAACGCATCAATACATACAATTACATAATTCACATCATTTTGTTTATTAAGATGTAGCATCACAAAACTCTTTTGTTCACAATTTTCATATTTCTCATTCAACACAATTCAACAATACATTTCAATCACTCAAACATACATATTAAATGTATATGCAATGCTCATAAGACTCAGTTTCTTTTATTATTATTGTGACCTAGTACCTGTAACTATCCCGTATCTATTGTGGATATCAAGCTCATTAATAATTTTCCTTTATCTGTTAGGGTTACATGACTCGTTATACATAGTGAGCCTTTGGTCTTAATCACTTTATGAGCTTTAAGCTCTTTTTTGGTGACTACTCTAGTCATAACAGCCTTTATTCGTTCATGCATTCATGTATGAATTGCATCACATGTATTCAGTCAATAAAATATGCTCAATATTATACGTTAATATTCATTATCACTATCTCATTCACATTTGTCATCGGACCTTGGTCCGACATTCAACATTCAAGTTTAGAAAACATATAGTTGGTCTAATTCACATTCAGTGAGCACTTCCAATGTTATTCATGCATTAAACGCCTTAGACATTCAATGTCTAGAGCCAGTTCATACACATCGCATAATAATTCAATACATAATTCAAGCACACTAATAATCATAGTAAGACCATCTTGGTTACTCACAGTTTACTCCAAGTAGCTACTGTCTTGAAGTCCCGGCAACGTCTGGATGTTGGCACTCAAAATTCTCTTCTGTATCATGCAACATACACTTACATATATCACAACTTTGCACAATCATATAAGTACTCATTTATGCTCATATGTATATATGGATTAAGTACAATGCATGCTCAATGACAATCTCAAGTATGTTTCCTTTATTCACATCACATGATCATTCATATTTCAAAACTCATTTATGTCTAATTCATATTTCAAAACTCATTTATGTCTAATTTGAACTTAGTTTTACACCTCAATCATACAAATTCATTCTAAGTTCATCACTCAATCAATCATTCCAGCTTTTTCTCAGAACATATTTTTGGGTCAATTTGGCATTGTCATTATGATAACAAAAAATGAAGTATTTAGGCATTAACTTCTTCTAAAAAAATGTTCCCATATGTCTAGGTTCTATTAACACCAAGTTCTCACAATTTGGTTCAGTATTTTGCAAGCTATACACAAAATATTTTAGACTATATTCAAACTTCAACAATACTCAGTACTCAACTTTGAGCCAAATTTTGAAACTCTTAAAGATAGAATTAAAATTTGATTCCTTCTTGACATTTGTAGCCATATTCTCTAGTTTTATCTAAATTAAAAATAATCTCATTTGGATATCTACAGATCAAGATATGGCCAAAATACATATGTTTATTCAGTGAAGACACTCCATTTAACAATATTCCAGCACACTTCATCATTTTCATTCTAAATTCATCAATCAATCATTATCAATCCTTTACTAATGAATTCAAATAGCCCTGAAATTTTGTGGACAGTAAAGACAATGTGTGAGGAGTTTGTGGTTCAAATTTCAGGTCAATAAAATGTTCGAAGAAGAAGTTATGGTCAAAAGAGTGAAGGATGTTCAAAACTGTAAAAAATCACTGCACTCTCTCTATCACCATCGTGCTTGTGCACGATAATGCATTTCCATCTAGTTGCTCACTATTAGGATCGTGCATTTCTGTATATCTCCTCTCTGTCATAATCATGTACTGCCTAATTTCTCCTCTCAGTCACAATTGTGCTTGTGCACGATCGTGCAACTCCCAGATTATCCTTTCTTATCACGATCGTGCTTGCGCGTGATTGTGCGACTCCTCTAAAGGTTCCTCTCTATCATGATCGTGCTTTTGCATGATCGTGCAAATCCTTTGAGGCTCCTTCTCTATCATAATTGTGCTTGTGCATGATTGGGATAGACGATATTCTACAAATTTTACGAAACTGTAGATTTTATGAAACTTTTTAATCTTTTTTACCAAATCAGTCATTTCTAACTTTTGTCCTCATTATTTCCTCTTCATTCCTACTTCCATTTCAGCCCAACTCATTCAAACACAAATCAAAATCTATGATTGTTCACAAACATCAAAAACCAAACACATCAAACATGCATTTCTCATATTTTCTGCACTACTTCATCTTCATCAACACCTTCATTTCATCTTCAACTGATCATTTTAATCCTTCCCATATCATGACATCACATTACTCCTTTTTCCTTAACTCTAAACTCATTTTAATTCATCTCTAAAACTCCCAGTGAGATTCACATTATTAATAATGAAAACAAAGCATACGTATATCATTTTTTCATTAAAATTCTGCACTCTTTTTACACACATTTTTAGTGATCTTTTTATTTCAAACTCATCTTTAAAACAATTCATGAAATATTAATCATCATAAAACAATAAAAACAAGACACCAGTATTCTCATTCTTCATCCACGATCCACATGTGTAATCACCACTATTCTCATGATCATGTAATATCAATTAATAACCATGTTTGTTTCATATTCATACCACTCATGAGAATTAACATGCATCTTACTTGCTAAAAGTCCAAGTTCTTCAAAAACACCAAGAAGCCCTAACTTCTCATGCAACCTACGTACATCATCATGAAGGTTGGGAGGTTTAGGTTTCTTATAGAAAATGAAGACAACAATAAGGTGAGAGTAGCAAGTGAAAGATAAAAGGGCTAGGTTTAACGTCGATGGAGGTTGGTGAGAAAGTTCGTGAAGAAGATGAAGAAAGTCACGAAGAAGAAGAAGAAAGCAAGAACAAAACAATTAACTTGCTCTTTCAAGTATAATCGTGGAATAAAGGCTAGGCTTAGCAAGTGATGCTTTCTTCTTCTTCTTCGTGACTTCACTTGCCACATATCCAATTTCTGAGAGTTTAAACTAGGTTCTCTTATTAAACTAGTCCAATCAACTCCAATTGTCTCCCAATTTTTAATAACACTTCTTAATAAATCCCAAAATCATTTATAAAATTTTTCACTATTATTTGACTCTTATTTCTACTACCATTGACCAATTGTCTTGTCGCATGGCATTTTTCTAGTCCAAAAATATCCAAAATTTTCTAAATTTTACCTAAAATTCCAAATCAATAAATATTATCACCAAATTAGTTTTCAACACATATAAACCACAATTCTTAATATAATCACATTTATTAATCAGTTATACCCAAAAAATGTCAATGAATGCGTGTACAATCATTTTAATGTGCAAAAATCAATATTTACGTGTGTGTGTATGTTATGTTATGCATGAGCATAAATTACACTTTCTAAGTTCTCAATAATCTCTAATATACACTATTCTAGGGTTTTAACCCTTAAGATGGGATAACAGGATATTAAAATTCTCCCTTCCTAAAAAATTGTCTTCGAACTTCTTACCTGATTGTTCAAATAGGTGAGGATATTGTATATTCATGTGTTCCTCCGTTTCCCAAGTTGCTTCCTTACTCGAGTGATTTTTTCACAGGACTTTCACCAATAGAATTACTCTGTTTCTTAGCTACTTTGTTTGATATCCCACTATCTTGATCGACTCCTCAACATAACTCAAGTTACTAAATAGGTCGTTCTCTTGAGTCGGTAACACATGCATTGGATCAAATCAATACCTTCTGAGCATACTAACATGAAATACATCATGTAACTAAGACATCTCATTTGGTAAAGCTAACTTGTATGCTAATGGTCCTACCCTCTCAATAGTCCTATCCTCTCAATGATCTCATAAGGACCAATGTACCAAAGGCTCAACTTACCCTTTTTACCGAACCTCAGCACTCCTCACCAAAGAGATACTCTCAGAAACACTCTGTCTCCTACACTATATTCCATATACCTTCAGTGTTAGTACACATAGCTCTTCTGTCTATCTTGAGCTGCTTTAATTTGACTTAGGATCAGTTTCACCTTATACAGAGTATCCTGTATCAATTTTGGGCCTTCAACTATTCTCAGACCCTCTTCATCCCAATACTGAGGTAATTGATATTTTCTGCCATACAATTCCTCATACGGTGCCATTCCGATACTACTGTGATAATGGTTGTTGTATGCAAATTCAATCAATGCTATATACTAATCCCATGCTCCTTAAAACTCCAGTACACATGCCTTGAGCATATCTTCAACAGTTTTAATTTTCCTCTTACTATATCCATCTGTTTAAGGATGAAATGCAGTACTGAAGTTTAACTTCGTGCCCATAGTTGACTTCAAGCTCGATTCCAAAATCTCGAAGTAAATCTGAGATCCCTGTCTAAAATAATGGACACCATAACCCCATGCATTCTAACTACCTTATTCACATACCTCCAGGCTAACTAATTTAGTGAGTTATTTTCTCTCACTGGTAAGAAATGGGTCGACTCAGTCAATCGGTCCACCACAATCCATATAGCGTCATTTTGCCTCAAAGTCTTTAGTAATCTCATAATGAAATCCATAGTAATTCGTTCCCATTTTAACTCTGAAATAGGTAACAAATGTAGCTTCCTAACCGGTGCCTAATGCTCAACCTTAATCTGCTCGCATGTTAAATGCTTAAAAACATACTCCGCTACTTGCTTCTTCATCCCAGGCCACCAAAAATGTTGCTTTAGCGTGTTATTCATCTTGGTGGTACTTGGATGCATAACATAAGCTTCCTTTAGAATTTCCTTTCTCAATTCATCCACATTAGGTGTAACATCCCCTCTCCTATAGGAAGGGTATTTTGGTAATTAGGATGGGTTCGGGATAGTTAATTATATCTCGGCAT
>JANIPM010000009.1:39846979-39859646 GCA_027478405.1 Erythroxylum cassinoides
CTGTCAGTGTTCAGCGTGAATCGTACACGCTGAACATTGCTGCACATTGTTCAGCGTGAGCGTGAATCGTTCACGCTGAACATTGTTGTTCAGCGTGAATCGTTCACGCTGAACAGAACAGCGTGAACGTTCACGCTGAACAATGTTCAGCGTGAACGTCGTTCACGCTGATTGGAAAAACCCAGCGTGAACGATTCACGCTAAACTTGAAAAAACACAAATTAGAAGGAGAAGAACACGAAATCTATTGGAAATATTCACACAAAAAAAAACACCCAAACAAATTACCCAGATGTAATTACCCAGAAGAAGAAGAACTTTCACGGAGAAGAGGAAGAACTTTCGAAAAGAGGCTCCAAGATATTTCAACTGTTGAAGAAGACAAATCTTGTTTCGGGAGGAGGAAGAAGGATATGTTTGTAAAAAGAAACAAGCTTAGATGTAGAAGAAAGATTACGGATTCGTCGATTAAGTAAAGATAGGTTTTAGTCGGTTTTAGCTATTCTTTAAAATCGCAGAATACATATTGACGTAGAATGGGTATTCTGTACTTACTTGAAACCAAACACCGGATTTAATAAGTACCGAGGAATAGGGTAGGAATAGAATTCCTATTCCCTCGTACCAAACAGGCTGTAAGCTTTTTTGCATCAATTCTCTCGGCTTGTCTGAAGTCATATTGGACATAGAATGTGGTAAATATTAATCATACAAGTTTGGCTTCAACTTTTGAATTTTGTATTCTGAATTTAAAGTGCCATCACAAATTGATCCTCCTTTTCCACTTGATAAGAAACTGTCAATATCTACCTGCCCTTATGGTCACAACTTATTCATCAACAACATCTTCTATCTTCTCTTTAATATGTTGAATGGATGAAATTATCACAATTATAATCAAATGTGCACCATCTTGTCCATGATAAATAGTTAACTTTGCAACATTAAAGATAAGACTAATTCCCATATCACTTAGTAATTATAAAACATAAGCTATTGCACTTATCTTCTTGAAGATAAGGTCCAGCACTCATTGAATGGTGTTTCTTACATTTTCCCTTTAGGGAATGTTTTTGGATGAATCCTTACCACCGTATCCTTTCTATTGAATTATACCAATTGACAATACTGGTTAATATATTCTTTATATGTCAAGTTTTTGATTGTTATCCTTTGTAGAACCTTATAAAAAAATATCTCTGATGTGTTACGCAAAACCTTCAACTGCAACACTAACTCTTGCTATTTGTGGTAAAGAAACCAAATCAATAGCCTTCCTTGGTTGAACTCTAAAAGGACTTTTAAGTAGTTGACAAATTTATAAACTCTTTATGCAAATTCTCTCATAGGAAGAGTTAAGTCCCAATTGTTCACATTATTCCCCACCAAGCATATTAGCAAGTCTCCTAAACTTTTATTTACCACCTTGGTTTGTCCATTGGTTTGGATATGGGAAGGATTTCCTTTTTTTTTTTTTAATCATAAGACTGTTCCAATTCCATTCCGAATAAAAAAAGTTGGAATAAACTTGAAAATTGAAGCTTAATGTTAAATGTTTTCACATTGCGATCTTATACGATGGTTAAAGATGAGTTTAGCAATGTGCTTGGAACATGGAATGAAATGACTCATTTTTGAAAACTTATCAAAAATAGAATCATAACTTGTTATAGATTTGGGCACCCCCAAGGCAAATCTATACTTATGTCCTATCATGGTTAATGAGGCACAAGCAATAGTATGTATAATGTAGAATTTTGTTTGTTTCCTTTAGCTAATTGATATGTTTGACATTGTCGTATGATCTTACACATATGCCCTGCTTTGAAGAGGTCTAATAAAAGCGATTTTTAACCATTGTTATTGTTTTATCTCTTCCAAAGTGGCATGTTGCTGTTCACATACACCTTTATAAAAGTATTGGGTAGGCAAAGTTGAGTGCTTCTAAAAAGGTTGTCATCGTGGATTACAAAAGGGAAGTGGCTATTCTTTTGTCCAGTTGTAATTTTTGAATAAATTATCCCAAAATCTCAGGTTGAAACGTATACTCTTTTTAGTTTTTTAATCCCCACAACTTTTGTTACGTAAAAACGTAAAATACAAAAGAAAATTAAGCAAAACAAAATAAAAGCAGACTTGTTAACAGGTATCCTATCAGCCACTTTTCTTGCATCTCGAGTAAACTTTTCCTTCAAAGGCATCTTTTACACATTCTTAAGCCCAACAGTACCATTAGAAATTTTCCATCTGTTTGCTTTCCAGCATTGCTTTAGAAGTTGATTTCAACGTCTATTAGTTGTGCCTCTAATGCTGAATTCCATATTAAGAATGCTATTAAATTCTTATGTAGCTTGAAAATGATATTGTCTAACAATTGCTTTACATTTGCTTTCTAATTTAATTTTTCTTTATCATCTTCTCTTTAGCTTATGTTGAGTCATATTCTTTATAAATCTGTTGTATATAAATTGTATTCAACTAATAAGATCAATTTCCTTTTTGTAGCGCAAAGTGTTGGATGATAAAATTAAACTCCAAGAAGAACATGAACAATTTAAGGTTTGTGTATTTACCTTAATTACCAGCATATAATTGTAATATTTTTCTGATACCCAACCAGAGATGTAATTTGTTCTATAGGTTGAGTTGCAAGCTATGCGTGAAGCTGCAGAATGGCGAAGAAAACAAGGTGCTTTTTGAATGGCTTGTTATTTTTATTAAATACACCCCTCTTGCGGGTGGAGAATCAGGGTAGATTGATTTATTTTCTTAGCTGAGTTTGATCCACATTTCTCTTATTAATTATACAAGATTTCCTAATTGACTCTAGGACGTCGAGGAAATACTATCATAATGGTTGAATTGATCTTTTTCTTTAATAAACTGAACTGATCAATTGGTTATGCTAAAATCCATGGACACCATAAAATTTGGTTATTGAGGGTTACTAGAAACACCTCTGCCAAAGAGTGGGAAGCTAAAAGTTGACCACATATATGTTTAACAATTTGTGTTGCATTTCATAAGCATCGAGGTTCACAGGCTCTGAGAAATGTGAAAAAAATAAATAAATGAAGACTACATTTGTCACAATTTAGATATTCATGACATTCAATGCACAATTAATGATCAGTCAAGTAGGGGTGGCAATTTGGCCTAGACTCAGGTGTTTTTAATTGGGCCTGGGCTCGAGACCCTCTAGGCTTAGGCAGCTCAGGCCCAGACCCAATTAAAAAAAGATGTTTTGAGAAGATAGAGCTTCATACGAGACAAACCTCTCAATCGGGTACATAGCACATTATCTAGATTTCTTTCGTAAGGAAATTGGCAGTTCTAAATCTGTGTTGTCTTCTTGATCCTTACTACTCTGAACTTCTTCAGTAGGGACCTACACTAGTTCAGAGATTGGTATAGCTTCAGGGATAGGAAGTGTACTACTTGGTTTCTTCTTCCGAGAATACACCTTGAGTGTATGATCAGGTATAGTTATTTCTGTATTAGGATTGTCTCTATAGGAGATGACATAGGCATTGGGATAGGTTTAGGATCAATTGTAGGTTTAGATTCAAGTTCAGGCTGAGATTCATCACCACCAAACTCACTCCAATACTCCCCCTGAATCGAAGACTTGGGATAGAAGAAATCTGTCTCAGAAAAAGAGACATTACAGCTAACAAACAACCTTTTTGATATAGGATCATAGCATTTATACCCCTTTTGTGTAGTAGAATAACCCAGAAACAAATATTTTTTGGCTCTTGGATCAAGTTTGTTGTGTGAAAAACTGTGAATAAAGATTGTGCACCCGAAAACTTTTAAAGGAACGTTAGTTTCAAGATGAATGGTAGTGTAGGTTTCTTGAAATTTTTGAAGTGGTGTTTTGAAAGAAAGAACACGGCTAGGCATTCTATTATAAGGTAGGTTGCAGTAAGAATAGCATCCCCCTAAAAGAATTTTGGAACATTGCTAGTGAACATCAAGGTCCTAGCTACTTCAAGAAGTTGTTTATCATTTCTTTCACCAGCCCCATTTTGTTGAGGACTATTGACACAAGTACTTTTGTGGGCAATTCCATGTTTTTGGAAGAATGTATGAAGATGTTAATTAAAATATTCAGTACCATTGTCAGTATGAAGGACTTGAATACAAGTGTGGAATTGATTTTTTATCGTTTGATAAAAATTGATGAATACGGTAGAGGTTTCAGTTTTATCTTTCAAAAGAAACACCCCAACACAAACGAGTATGGTCATCGATGAATGTAACGAACCATTTTGAATTGGTTATATTAGGAACATGAGATGGGCCCCAAATATCACTATGGATAACTGAAAAAGGTTTTGTGGATTTGTATTTGGACCTTGTAAAAGAACTTCTTTGACGCTCAGCAAATTCACAAGCATCACATTGAGCACAAAGATCTTTATTTATTGAAATGTTTGGAAACAACCATGACATATATTGAAAGTTTGGATGACCTAACCTCTTAGGCCATAACAGTAGTTCATCAGTCTTAGGAACAATCACACTATTACCCAAGCTATAAGGGGTAGAATGACTTTCTTCATCTTCAAAGTAGTACACTCTATCTACCTCTTTAGCACTGCCAATCATTTTCCCCGATGACAAGTCCTGTATAACACAATGAGTAGGGAAAAATGAGCACTACAATTAGCTTCTCTTGTCAACTTATTGATTGAAAGAAGGTTACATTCTAGATAAGGAACATGTAAAACAGAATTTAGTTTCATAGAATCTGTTACTTTGATATCTCCTTTTTCTACAACTGAAAAGGAATCATCATTTGCTACCTTAACCTTTTCATGCCCAACACAAGGAACATATGAATGAAACAGGTTATAATCATCAGTCATATGGTCTGATGCTCGAGAATCAACTATCCATCTCTTCTACTGCATGAAGATAATCAAGCTTTTATGATATTACCTCTCATAGTAGCATTAGCAATCGTACATGTCTTATGTTGGTTGTTGTCATTTTTGGAGATTCTTCAGCACTTCCAATAGTTTCCCTAATGAAATATTCAGTTCACCACCTTGTTGTTTCTGACTCTCTTCAGATATTTCTGTTGATAGCCTCCAAATTCCTAACAATACCGATAGGTAAACATACTTCCCTTTTTCCCTTGCTAATATTCCCCCACTCTTCCTTCTCTCTCCCTAACAACCTCGTAACAAACTTTGCCTACATGGCAGCAATATTCTCACTCTCCTGACCCCACTTATTCCTACGGGTATACACTTTAATGGGCTTGATCGGAATGGGTTGAGAAGAAGATGGAATGTCAGTTCACCACGTGACATCGGTGCAAATGCTTTATTAGTAGGTACTGGAGATACATTTTGTTCTTCTTTTGGTTCCTCTTTTAGCATGATTTTCCTCCTTGCTACTTCCCTCCTAACTTTAGAAAACACTTATTTAGTTGTAGGCAGAGACACTCTACTTAGGATTCTTCCACGGATATCATCCAACTTTTTGTTGAGGCCAGCCAAAAATTCAAAGACTCTTTTTCAATTTTTGGATGTACATCACAGCATCTTCCTTGCACCTCCACTCTTCATCCAACAGAGATCAATTTCTTGCCACAATGCTATCATTTCGACCCAATATTAAGTAACTTATCTATCACCTTGCTTTATTTGCCGCAGCTTTGTTTTATCTCGTAGATCCGTGATGCATCCTCTCCATCAGAGTATGATTGTCGCACTCCTTCCTAGATTTCTCGAGCTGTTGGCAGAAACATAAAGGTGCATTTGATCGGTGGTATCATGGCGTTGATAAGCCATGATGAGACCATGGAGTTATCTATCTCCCACTGTCGTGCAGCTTGCAGGTTTGTTGGGTCTGGAACATTCCCATCTCCGATGATAAAGCTCAGCTTCCCACTCCCGATAGTTTGTTCCATTCAGTTTGTCAGAGACAATGATGATTGAGACTCCTTCAAGACCAGAGGTCGTTGATGACTGACCTCTAGTCTGGGTTGGGTTTGGGTTTGCCGTGGAGGATCCCTCAAGATTGGAAGTCATTTCTTAACTTGCCAGGGTTGTCTCCTCGGTTTCACTCTCTCTTTCACGTGGCTTTGATGCCATGTGAATCAGACCTAATTTGCTATATATTTCTTTCTTAGAGACTGCAGTACATATATACACAAATAGGATTACAGAATAGGCTAGATAATCTATACAGATACAGAATATAATCCTAGGATAATGTCTATCTCTAAGATACTGCTATCTAATCTAAAAGATCCGATTATGATCAGATCATAATATTATGAGATAATACATATCTTGACCACAAACATATATACCACCGAAAATGTCTGATAGAGTAGATTTGCTGGAATCTTGTATGGCTAATTTGGAGACTGGAGTCGAGGATATTCAATCGTTTATGAGGATGACAATGGGGGAAATGTAGCGAGCTTTGCTGCTAGAAATGAGCAAGATGAAGGATAAGAGACCAGATCAAGGACAAGGGACTGATACCTCAGGAAGGGGGCAAACTATGGCTAGTGAAAGGAATAATCAGCATCCTCAACAACCCACTCTGATGGAGCATTCCTCTAATAATATGGAGGAATAGAGGATGTCGGTACGTAAGGTTAAACTACCCATGTTTGATAGGCCTGACCCTATGGGGTGGATTACTAGAGCGAAAGTATATTTTGAGGTTCATAATACCTCAGCAGAGGTGAAAATCAAACTAACTCTCCTAAGTATGGAAGGATCAACCATTCATTGGTTTAACCTTCTGAGAGAGATGGAGGTAGAATTGAATTACGAAAATTTTAAGAGAGCTTTAATAAATAGATATGGAGGGAAGCAGTTTGAGAATCCATTCAAAGAACTTTTGGATTTGCGGCAAACGGATACAGTTGAAGGATACATCCAGACCTTCAAATTCATATTATCATCACAGGTGGGTTGTTAACTGAAAGAACAATTTATGGGATATTTCATGAGTGGATTGCGATCGGATATTCGGAGGAGGGTGCATATGTTCGGTCCAGTGAACAGGTACCAAATGAGGAACATCGCAAGGGTTGTGGAAGAAGAGGTGGGCAGAGAGCAAGGAGCTATCAAGAACTTGGGTTCTTGACATTGTGCACAGACTCAAAACCGAGAGTAATTTTAGGGGCAACATTAGGGACAACCCGAACCCTAAGGAGTCAGATCGCAAAAGCCAGTGGATCGAGTGAGATTTTTTGGTGGATTTGAGGTAGGTAGAACTCGGGAAACGTCCGGGTACCAACCCGACTCCCATGCGCAGAGCAAAGTGGCTGCACCTTCCATGGCAGCACCGATAAGGAGGGTGTCGACAGAGAGAAACAGGGAGTTGCGTCACATTTCCTACCAAGAACTCCTAGGAATACCGTTTGGATTGACCAATGCACCAGCTACGTTTTAGTCCGCAATGAATGACATTTTCAGACCTTTCCTTAGAAGGTTTGTTCTGGTTTTTTTTAATGACATTCTGGTATATAGTGTTGATTGGAATACTCATCTTTTGCACTTAGCAAGTGTCTTGGTGGTCTTAAAAAAGAATCAGTTTGTGGTTAACAAATAGAAGTGCAGTTTTGGAAAGCAAACAGCGGAATATTTGGGTCATGTTATTTCCGGAAAAGGGGTAGCTGTTGATCCAGCAAAGGGGGAAAAGGGGTAGCTGTTGATCCAGTAAAGGTTTTAAGTGTTGTGAGATGGTCTATTCCTCGAAATGTTAAGGGGGTGAGTGGATTTTTTGAGTTGACAGACAAATAGAAGTGCAGTTTTGGAAGGCAAACAATGGAATATTTGGGTCATGTTATTTCCGAAAAATGGGTAGCTGTTGATCCAGCAAAGGTTTTAAGTGTTGTGAGATGGCCTATTCCTCGAAATTTTAAGGGGGTGAGTGTATTTTTTGAGTTGACGGGATATTACCGAAAATTCATTATGAATTATGGTAAAATAGCAAAACCACTCACCAAACTAACAAGAAAGAAGGGTTTCATTGGAACTCAGTAACTTTAGAGTCCTTTGAGCCCTTAAAATAGGCGTTGACTACTTCTCTGGTATTAGCTCTACCAAATTTTTCCCAACCTTTTGAAGTTGAGTGTGATGCTTCGAGTGTGCAAGGAACTCAGAGGTAAATCTGTATGAATAGTGACCTTAGTAAGGAACTCAGCTTCAATATGTTTTGCAGCTTCCATGGCGTCAACCAAAGAAGTCGGGCGAAGGGTGCTATCGCGGCACTTGATTTCCGGTTTAAGACCATTCATAAAATATCCCAAGTAGTGTGCATCACTTAGATCGTCTACCTGAGCGGCCATTTGTATGAACAAGTAAATGTAATCTTCGATTGAAGAGTTTTGTCGAATCGAAGCGAGTCTCTCAAACTCATTGCCAGCATGACAGCCACATACCGTCAAATTAACACTTTAGTGAGTAACTTCCACGTCAAATTTGGTATTCTCTTCTCAAGCCAACATAACCAATGTAAGGACGATCCCTCCATGGAAATCATGGCCATATTGACCCACAAATGTAATGGCATTGAGTTGATTTTGAAAGACTATTCGGCGCGAGCAATCCAACCTATTGGATCTGACCCATCGAACAAGCGAAGTTTCAGTTGTTTTGGGCCCATGGTCTGACGATATTGAAAATCATATGTATTTTGGTGTGGCTTTATGGTAGTAGTGGAATGTGGAAGTGGTGTTTCTGGTTGGGTCGAGGATGTTGCGGGGTTTTTGTTGTTTTGGACTAGGGAATAAAGCACAGCAAAAATCGAGTCAAGTTGCTCTTGCATTTGATCGACTGTTTTGAATTTCTCTTCAATTGTGGATGAGACAGTATTGAATTTCTCTTCAATTGTGGATGCCATTCTCTGTAACCATTTTAGTAACCAATTCTCTGTCTGTAAGGTCTCCACACGAGTCTCCATTTTAGTAACCATGAAAACCGGCAAGTCGTACCAATGTTAGAGAGTAAATGGAAAAAATGGTTTTATTAAAAATAGAAGCAATGATTACAGGACAAAGGACTACAAGTACTCAAAGCATCCTGCCCAGCTATTCAAGCTTTTACAAAATAATTCTCAGGACATTCCTTGTACTAGTGCCTAGTTCTTTTTATATATTATTCGCCATCATTATTACATTGTATCTAGATCCCAAAGTTATGCAATTGACTTCCCCTTATACCTTGAATACGTAAGAAGTGGTCTGTCCAATGAACCAGAATTGTTAACTGATTTTGGTTCCTTATCTGTAGTTTCCGTAACAATCTAGTATTAAATTTCTTTGAGAGTCATCCTTGGCACCTTTTGTTTTCTTAGAATGCATTTGTTATTGATTCTGATTTTATGATCTGTTGGAGTTGTTTTAAATCTAAATTCAGGAAAGCTATTCTTCTGGCAGGCATTGCAATGGAGGGTGATGATGAAATCCTTGCACAGATGGAAGTTAACGTACCCCCTAAAAGAGATGAATGGATGACAACACTACCTCCTGAAAGGAAGGTAAGGTCATATAATGTCTAAACTATCTTACACTCTTTCAAAATTTTTGCTTCTTTTCAGAATCTTGCCAGTAATTTTTGTCTTGGAAAGCAGTTATTATGCTGTATACGATTGTGATTGTGTTTCTACAGTCATAAATGAATTTCAGGTTCTATGTTAATACATTTTGATGGTTATTATTTTACCCTTGTATGTTCTTATGTCAGTCTATAGTATATCTTCTGTTCACCAGTTACTTAAGACTTCACAACACAGTTATAGGTTCTTCTATAGTTCTGTTAGGATCATGACATGACTAATATCATGAATTTGAGGAAGGACATTTTTGACATGGAATGCGCAGGAAAGCTGAATAGCCAGTGTCAATTGTTTAATAGACACTTTGGAGATTTAATATTGGTATAATTTTACAGCAAGGGGTCATGTACGGTATATGCATAGAATATGCTAATGATATTGCGCTGATTATTCCTTTTGCTCATTTGGTTTAGAGTGTATATTGCATCATTGAAGAGAGGGGATCATCCTAATCCCCTGTATAGTTTTGGTCCCTTGTGAAATTAATGGAATGGAATTTTAGTTATATTTCTTGATGGATTTGATTTCCAGACCAGGAGCTTAATTAAAATCTACCTCTTTTACCATGCTTTTATCAGCCTGGCATGGCTATGCATTCAACAAAATTCCGCAAGAGCTCCAAAGAAGGACGTGGTGACACCAGTGCTTGGACAGATACCCCTTCAGATAGAGCACAAAAAGCTAAAATGAAGTATGATTTCTCTTGTGATGTGTTGGAACGCTTTGTGCCTCAAAAATTTTTGTTTATGTTGCATTATTAGTTGCTCTGCTCCAAAAAGAGTGCTAATATATTTCTCAACATTTCAGTTACTTGGAAGCATATAATGAGGCTACAGCACTTGCTTCAAATGAAGAGGAACAAAAACGATCAAATGCAGATGCTGAGTTGGTGGATAAATACAACAAAGCAAAACGGTCAAAATCTTTGGTGCAAAAGCACCAGGAAGAGGTCAGTAGTCGCTCAAAGAAGAAAAAATCGAAGCAGGAACCTGTTAAAGAAGAGTGGTCGGGAAAGCACCCGTGGAAGCCTTGGGATCGTGAAAAGGACTTGGTAGCTGGAAGGCAAAGCATAAAGTTCGATGCAGATAATATGGCTCAGGGTTTAAGTACCAGGTTTTCAGCCGGATCGTTTCAGAGAAACTTCCTCTAAGGCAAGGCAGTCCTGCAACACTTTCAGTTGCATACATATGTAACTTCTTCAGAAATCACAGATAAAACACATCCATTTTGTTTGATTCCAAAGTGCTCGCCGCGTAAGCTACAGTCAGAATATGAGCTTTCCCATGTCCCTATTATCTCGACCCTTTCACTGTTTGCATTTGTTTACAGAACCTTACATAATCATATACAGAATTTCAGCATTTGGATGTACATATTTCCTTGCCAGAAACACTTCCCTCCACCACTGTAATTGTTGTCAGGTCGCATCATAACGATTTAACACTTATTATCATGTTAAATAAATGATAACGCTAGTACAACGTGATATAACCATATGATTCGGATCGGGCAACCGAATTCTCCAAAGATCCAATTACAAACATGACTTTGTTAGTGTTGTGAGATTTGTATTTAATTTGAGAAAACATTATAAATTATACAGTTGGCAGATCTGTGCTTATCTTATCTCATTTGCTCTGAACTCCATTACGCTTTTTGGGTTGTACTTGTTGCTATACCCAAAAGAGTAACCAAATCAATAAAGATGATGTGTAGCAGGTTTTTTTGGAATGAAAATGAAGAAAGTGGCGAGAGCTTGGATGCAATGGAAAGAGGTATTCTTACCTAAGGACAAAGGTGGTTTGAGAATAATTTCTCTCGAAATGAGCAATGCTATGATGTCCAAGAGGTTATGGAGGTTATTAATTGACAAGCACTCATAGTGTAAATGGATTCAACCTTGGAAGCTATTTTAAAGACTAGGAAATTGTTGAGGAATGAGTTTACTTATCTCATTGATGATGGTAAGCAAACCAATTTTTAGTTTGACATCTGGACATCTCTTGATCCTCTTAATTACTTGCAAGCTATGGAATGTTTCAAACTTGTCATTGGTAAAAAAAGCAATAGTAATTGATGCACTGAGTGACAAATAAATTTTTATACAAAGCTCTATCTTTAGACCCATTTTTGAAGAAATTGTCCACACTAGGTTAAGGGGAAGATTATATTATCTGGAAGAATTTGAGAAATGGCAGGTTTAGCAACGAATTTTACTGGAAGTTTATAGAAACACTACAATAGGATTCCCTAGCACAGAGTTGTTTGACACGAGCAATTTCATCTAAGGGCATCAATCTGTTTATAACTAGCTATGAAAGGTAACTTACCAACTATGGATAAGATGTAGAGATTCCTAAATATCCCAAATTGGTGTATTCTTTGTTAGAAAGGTCAAGAAAGTACTGAACACTTGTTTTTCAATGTGCTTCTGTCAATAGTACATGGAAGTATGTATTACACCAATGCTTTATTCATGATGCACCTGGACGATGGGATTGTACAAGGAGATGGTGTAGTGAAATCAAGCATCCTGACTCTACATTCAAGTGTTCATTTAGCCTAGCTATAGCATATTAAAGGATACATGAGCTTACACAAGTCCAGACTCCTTAACGAAAACTAGTGCAATATAATGTGTAGTGTATAAGTCTATTAACTTTTGTAGTATTTTGTGTTTAGCCTTATAAGCTTCCAATGCTTGGTTTTCGATATGTATAGCTCTTTGTAGCTACTTTTAACCTTTGCATGTCATTCATAACCTAATTCATTATTATTATTTCCTAAAAAAAGATAATAAATATTACAATCCTCATAATGGTATATTAATTGAGATTTTCTCTATTATTTCGAAGGTCAAATTAGTTGATATATTAAAGTATAAATTAAACGCCATATGATTATCTCTATGTTGCTTATCGTGTGTCCAAGTACGAACGGTCACATATTAGTTCAAAAACTAAAAGCTAAAAGACTGTAAACCTGAAATTGAATTCCTATTATATAATGATATGCATTTTCTTGATAATGAAAACATATATCTCTCGTACTTAAAATACGAAATAGTTTA
>JANIPM010000009.1:39970226-39985309 GCA_027478405.1 Erythroxylum cassinoides
CGTCGCGACGTGCAGCTTGAAGCTCGTCGCGACGTGCGGGCGGGAGTTCACCTCCGAAACCCAGATTTTTGACAGATCCAACCCCAAATCTGTCCCTTGACCACATGCAACATACCTAAGCCATAAATCAAGTCATACTCTTCCATTCTAACCTCATTCTAACTCAAAAACATCAACCTAAACACAAACCCAAGCAAATCTACCAATTTTTCACCATAAACCCTAAACCAACGATTTTAGCTCAATCCATGCAAACCTAAGGTTCAATCCACTTCAAACAAGGATAGATGAGTGTAAACATACCTGAATAACGTTGCTAAACCGTCGGAAACGTCAAAACTAAGCTTCCTCTTCTTCCTCCTCTTCTTCCTCTCCTACGGGTATGCTTCTTCTCCTTCTTCCTTCTTTTTCTTCTCTTTCTTCTTTTCTTTTCTTTCTTTAATTTCTTAAACCTACACAAATGGGCAAGGACTATAATGCCCTCCTTTACTTAGCCTAAAACCTTATAATTCAAGGGTCTTGACCATTTTACCCCTTAAACATTTTTACCCTTTCCATCACATTTATTTCTTGCTAATTTCAACCTTAGCTTAATTTTCCACTAACATTATGAAAAAATCAAATTATACCACAAAGCATACTAGCAACTTAATTCATACTTAATAAACAAGTTTGGGGTCTAACAGTACAAAATCATAATTCATGTATGTATGTAAATATAATGCATGTAAATGAAATGTACTTCATGTATTCTCATATGATATGACTCATATGACTTCATATAGCAATTAAATTCCTAAGAGTAGGAATGGGCTATTACACCTTGCTTGCTCACTTCAATACTCAAAGGCTCACTATGACTTCATAAACGATGAAAGATTGCTTGTTAATGATTAAAAACTAATGAAAATGTGTTATTATAATTCCCAAATGTTATAAAGATATGCAACAATCAAATACACAAGTGTTATTGCTCATACTAGCTCCAAAATATCATTAGACACAAAAACTAGTCATTATGACAAGTATTGATAATGATATTAGTCCACCAATCTAACCTATTGTTCAAACATAATATTGACCATCATGATATACAACTTCTAATACACATTTTTACCAACTCTCAACTGACATTGGTAGATCACAATCAAACATTGATCAACCAATATGCTTATACATGAAGAGCTCTTAAAGCATTAAAGTAAGTAGAATATACAACAAAAAATTACAAATGAATTTATTGTCTTTTTATGCCTTAATCTTCCTTAGTCTTAGTCTTATCAGTCTCTATAAGGTGTTTCTTGACTTCATTTCACATTGCTTTCTTTAAGATATCATTAAAAAAGTCACTAGTAGTAATTATATTTTGTTATCACAAAACATAGATTGAAACGTCTCTTAGTTTAATAATCTTCCCCTTTTTAACGATTATAAAATATGTTATGATATTAAAAAGTTAATAATGAAATTAGCCAATTAACTACAATCAGTCTCTTTATATTAAACCAATATGAACATTTGACTCCTCCTAACTTATGCATCATGAAAATATCAAAGATTAAAAGATAACCCATTTGTTATTCAACCGCAAGTATAAGGGGAAAAAATTAAGTAGTAGAATCTTAACTTATAAGGAGATAAACATATCCTAAAATTACTCTTTCGTAAATATTAAGAATGAGGAAATCAACCATCAATGAAGAAAGTGGTAATGAAATAATGTGAAACAGTCCTCAATCAATCTCAAACAAAAGTAACTTCAACTCAAAGTAAAGTAATATGAGCCTCAAGAGAATCAAAGACAGAGTCAATTATAAAGTTGTGATATAATCTTAAGATGGTGGCCTCGCCAGCCAATAGGAACTTAATAGTATGACTCATAAGAGGACCATAAGTCCCAGTGCCATATGTAAGAGCGTCTTCATTAAGTCATTATTGCATCTATTATCAATAATGGAGTCTAGTCATTTTTCCACCAACTAACTGGTAACCTGTAGAATGAAGAGTGGTATAATCAAAGATGTTGAAATGAAATAAATGTTAACATTATCTCACAAATGGCTTCTTATCGATTCATCCATCTAGTGATAAGAATAGAGGTTAAATATTTTTAGATAACTTTTACACTATACAACCTGCCTATACCCTTTCCTCAAAGATTAGTTAAGGAAAAATTATACAAATAATTTGGGAACTTTTTGATGTTCTTTGAGAATTATATATTAGTATCCCTTCATTTATGATTTGAAATAAATGCCTTCTTACATCGGTTTTTGAAGGAGATATTATCCAATAAAAGAAAGCTCAAAAAGTATGAAAATGTGGCTTTGATTAAGGAGTGTAGAGCTATAATAAAAAATAAATTGCTTCCTAAACTCAGGAGCTTTGGTAGCTTTTCTATTATTTGCATTATTGGCAACATGAGGTTTGATTATGTTATGTATGATGTAGAGGCAAGCATTAGTCTTATGTCATTAGTTGTCTGTAAGAGGATCGAGGTAGGCAAGCTAAAACCTATTATCATTTTCTTAATAATCAACGAACTGTTATATGAATCATCCTGTAGGTTTATTAGAGGATGTACCTACAAAAATTGATAAGTTTTTCATTCCTTTAGACTTTATGATTTTATATATGATGGAAGGCCAAATAAAAAACCTTTGATTCTGGGACAAACTTTATAACCACTTTTAAGGCCCTAATAGGTGTATATAAATGGAGGCAAACTCTAAAGGTTGGGAATAAAGAGTTGGAGCGTAAGAAATCAAGATATATGAATCATGTTGTAGGTAAGAAAGATTATTATCTTTATTTTAATGTGGTTGATACTAAAACATCTTATGTAGAACATGAGGAAATTACACCAAATTATAAAGGAACACGCACTTTGCACAAAAAGAATGAAAAAATGATCACATTGATGGGAATCATGTAGAATTCCAAAAAGTTAGTGACCTTGTCAAGAAGCAGAAGGTTCAAATAGTATGAGAACATAAAATATATATCATACACCCTATGAGTAAGGGACTACCCAATTGAATTTTGAAGAGAAAGGGATTGAGCTTAGGAAAAAAAGAGAGAGCACTTATTAGGATGCAACCTAACATTTATTTGATTTTCATGATTTAAGCTTGAATATTTTAGTTGTTTTAGTTAGTAGTCATTTATTTTGCTTAGTGTTGATATCATGATCTGGAACTTATCTTATTGAATTTTGTATAACTTCCCATTGATGAGTGTTTAGAGTTACTGCCTTTCTATTTTTATACATATTCAGTTTAACCAGGTAAGGACACATTCCTATGTCTTACCCCATATTGACCTATCCTCAAGCTTATTTGAAAAGCCTGAGACCACAACTTTTGAACATAGCCAATGCAAGTTCCAGTGTCTCAACACATCCTATTGCCTTTCACCCCATATTTTTGTTTACCTATAAAGAAGGCCAAACAAATAAAATATTCTAGTTTTGGACATAGTATATATATGGTACCAAGTATATATATGGTACCATATGTATCTCGTGTCCATGCCATAACCCAATATGCCACATCCTGTATTAACTTGCAAGTTTTTATATGAAAAAAATAGGTAACCGGTAAACATGAGAGTAATACAACACTGTGTGCTCCTCGTGTTTAGAAACATGCCACATATATGTAAAACAAGCCCAAAGACACTACTTGTATTACCTGGCTAAAACTTTTTAACTTTTTTATATATAACACAAGAATAACATGTCACTATGTGAGACACTACTTGTATTACCCAGCTAAAACTTTTCAACTTTTTATATATAACACAAGAATAATAAGTCATTATGTGAGACTCGTGTCTAATTGTGAAAGAAATAAAATGGACAATTTTTAACATGAGGCATACACCCCACCGTGTCCTCCCCATATTGGCAACCTAACACTTCTATTTCTTTTCTTACATTTAATTCGAATAACATGGTCATATGTTTACAATCATATCTAACTCATGTTAACCTTCCTATGTGTAATTCTCATATTGCCCCTGTTTCAATGGCATGCACCTATGCTTTGCATATGTTAGCCCTATGTAGGCCAAAATATGCCTAGTTCATAGTACTATATATTGGTTATATTTTGATACTATAAAAGGAAATTTCCACCACATACCGTCATTTTCATTGCCTCTTCCATTAGTTTTCTCCTCATTTCTAGATTTCTTAAAGGTTTTTACAAGGAATTCCACTCTCCTAAACCTTCCCTTTCCCTATTTTGTGCAGTTCAATAACTGTCTTTATACTTTCTCCATTAATTTTTTAGCATGATCCATTCATCCTACTTCACTTTTAATTTTAATATTTTAATGCATTGTAGATTATTTACAGTTATGAATTATGTTTTGTTCTTTTAATTGACTAAATAACCATTGTGAGGCCACTAAGAAAACAATTTGGATGAATTATGTACTGTGTGTAATTTATGGTTAGTATGAATTATATTGGCTTCTATAGTGTTTTTTGTTTATTATATTGGTTTGTTGAATTCCTAGGTTAGGCTAAGGAAAAATGTGAAATTGCGTAAATTCACCCATACTTATTTGAGTTTACTTACCACTTATCTTTGTGTATTTATACATAAATTTGATACATAGTTTGATGACTATCCACTTTTTAGAAATTTATGATAGTTTAATATGTAGAATTTAATTGTCTTGACTTTGTCTGTTTACAATGTGGGATGAGAGTTGTTAGTTACATCATACACTAATGACAAAAACATAAACATGGGAATGTTATAGTCGTTAACACATCTTTTCAGTGTACATGCATTGCTTTCATGATTTCCTATAGGGTATTTATTTGTTTCATATCCGATGCATTATACTTGATATTTATATATACATAGTGTTCTTTTTTTTATATTCTAATTGCTAACTCATAATTCGTTTAATTTTAGGATGTAGGATTGTGATGAGATAATGACCACCATACCCACCTAAGAGCCTGATAAGGCAGCCCTCGCACAAGAGGCCTAGGGTCGATGCCTTTTAATCCACCTTACAAATTGTTGCTCCTAGAAATCATACCTTGATGAATAGCCAGTACTGAAGGTCCCACCATTACGACCTTTAGTTGTGTCCTAGAAGTCGCATGAGTAGTTAGATCACCCATACATTCTATGGGAGGTTGATCGAGTAAATAGAGTGAGGGAGGTCATCTAATTAGTGACTTGAATTGTCTAGGTAACTAGTTATGCATGTTAGTGAATAACTGAATTCAATTTGTTTATGAATTAGGAGAATAGATACTTAGCAACATGACATTCTTTGTGTAAAATGTACATGCATCGAGTAATGTGGCTTCATATGAGCATTTTCATTATCTTGAAAAAAGATAAACAAAAATTTTTGAATACACAAGCATAAATAATTTCACTGTGCTAACTTTATATGAATAAAAAGGTTAAAGTTAAAGAATGATACTACTTGTAGCCATTTGAGTTAATGACATAGTTGAATAATTGAGAGTATTCGCAATAAGGTGTTCACTCTCGTGATAAAAGGATAGGTGACTTTTTAAACAAGCTCTTAAATGCTCTTATTTTGTTTAATTTTATGTTTCATTCTATGTTAATAAGGGATGTAAATATGTTTGAAAGTTGATACATTTTTCTTTTGTATGCTTGTTTTCTAAAGGAAAGTGAATCTTGTAATTTAAATTGAAGTTTTAAAGATTATAAGCTGAATTAGATTGACTGATAAACCAATACAAGTAGTTAATTGCATAGCATTTTGGCGATCTTTAGGCTTTGCAATTGGATAAAGTGGTGTAGGATTTTAGTTAACATGCTTGATTTATTTAATATTTTTCCAGTATTTTCTATTTTAGTTAAAATGACAAATCTAACTTGCTTGATGATAAGCAAATGCTTAAGCCTGGGAAAATTTGATGCATGTTAAATAAGTATGATTTTTATAACACTATGCTTACTTTTTTATATATATTTAGAAGATTTTGATATTCAAAATGAGTTACATTTTATGTAAAATTTTATTTCTACTTCTTTAATAAAAAAAATAAATATGGAAAATAATCGAGTCAATTTACAACAACGGTGAAACAAGTGAAAAAGAACAACTCAAGGATATACGGTCATCAACTTTGTTTTGTATCTCTAAACTCTCTCATTCCTTGCCTACTCTACAAAATTATCTCTTTAAATTAAAGTATTAACAGGGTCTTTGGTTCACCAGCTAGAATAAATAAGGAATATAATGATGATTTTTTATGAATATAAAAGGTAACAAATGGAATGAAATGAATATTATTTAATTTGGTTTATTCCTAAAAATTTCTAATGATGATACAATGTCAATGTTTAGTTTAAAAACATAAATTTAAAATAACAAATGAATAATTAACAAAAAGATTAAAATATCCAAGTAGTTCTCATAGTAAGGATTAACTATATCATCATCATCATCATCATTATTAATTAGCACGTCTTTATTATTATTATTATTGTTGTCGTCGTTGTTCTTATTATTATTACTTCTTCTTCTTATTATTATTATTATTATTATTAATTTTATTATTATTAATCTTCATCTTCATCATCTTATTATTATTTTTCTTCATCTTATTCTTATTATTATAGAAAAGTAATTATGTAGATTCCTTAAGGATATTTTTGTTTAATATGTTATTAATTTTATTCCTTATCACTTGAAATAGATAAAATTGGGTTGACAGGAGAAAGGTGATGAGTTTACCTATTTCCTAAACTCAAGGAATAAGAAAATTCTTGAATTATATATTCTATATTTTTTTTTACCAAACAAAGAAATAGCTTATTTTGAGAATAGATCAGGAATGAAATAGTTATTCCAGTCAACTTAGCAATCTGCAAGATTTCGTGAACAAATTTAATATAAAGTAGTAGAAGTTAAGCATGCCTAGTTTTAAATGTAGAAATAATTATTTTATTTTTGAATCCTAATTATTATGTAGAAATATATAAGAATAAAAAAGTATAATTTTTTTGATAAAGAGTTAATTGAAAAATTAAATTAAGTTTAAATTAAAATTTTTATAAAATATAAAATAAAAATATTGTCATCCCATTTATCCCTTGTCCTTAAGTAATTAAGATCGTGGCTTTGATGGATAGCTTAAGTAAAATAGATGCCCATCTGCCCGTCGTGCCAATCGTCAGCTCTCACGACCTCCGAGTTCCGTAGCTCTTCGTGGCCCTAAACCTATATGCCACTGGCGTCTCTTCGCCGCTTGCCTGGTAGCCGACAGTCGATCGCCGCTCGCCTAGTCGCCTGCTCGCCATTTCTCTTCCCAATCGTCTCTGGGTTGATGGTTAGTTAGAAGTTACAGACAATGCACGTATAATTCCATGGTTAATCATTAAAACGCGAATTCACCTAATTACGGTGTACTGCATCATCCGACTCTTGCGTTTGTCCTCTGTTTATTGTTCTCTTGGTTTCTGTATTTCTGTTTTATTCTTCATCGTTTATGTTATGGTTGTTGTTCTGGGTTTCATATGCCATTGATTTCCAGTTTCTTCTAAGTTTTGTTTTTCTTTGTTTTAGTTTGCTCAATTTTAAGTTCATGTATATACATTTGTTGCGATGGCATTTTCCTTGTCTTATTCACTTTGTGTTCACTCTACCTTAGAATGGTACTGTTCATTGTTCACTGGTTCCTTGAGTCTGCTTATAATTCATGTTCACTAGTTTATTCATGTCTGCTTATTAAAAACTGAAGTTTATTCCTCTTCTCTTCAGTTGGTGGTCTCCGGCATAATTTGAAGTGGCCAACTTTGGTTGATATTGATCTATTCGACGCATAAAAATCTGATAAACTTCTGAGAAAAAGTAGATCACAGGAGGACTTTCATGGATTAGGACCTCCAACTAATGTTGTTTTAAAAATTGGAGTAAAAATTTTGGACCACGCCTGAACCATACGAGGATGAGTCTGGAACGACCTATTACCATCCCTAGTCTTGGTATTAAAAATTATCTCTGTGTTCTGCAACAACCATCACCAGTTTCCATTTTGTGGATTCTTCCTAAAATTGGAAAACCATAGCATCGTCATTTGGCCTTATAACAGTAGCAAATACAATCACCATACTAGGACTAGGAGCTTCAAGTTGAGAGTAAAATGCTTTTTCATATTTTCCTTTGGGTTTGCTTTTCGGTGAGACTTGCTGGTTTGTGTAACTTGAGAAATTCGTGCTGAATTTAACAATATTTTCCTTTTCTTTTTCCTTTCATGTTTGAAAATTCTTTGCTGATGATAATCTGTAGCCAATTGCTTTAGTGTCTTTCAATTCCAATATTTGTTAAAAAATTTTTTCCTACCATCATTATTCGCATGAGACAGTTCTACGACCTCCTCTGATGGCAATTATGAATAAATTTATGATTCTGTTTCTCCAGTAATTGGTCATCACAAACAGGAGGTATGGCTATTTAATTTGCTTTAGCTTTAGTTGTTTTCATCAGTGGATCCCAAATTTGGCTGCAGTATAGAGCTGCTTCATGTTCTTGCACCAATTGTATAAAATTGTTTGAAGAACTAAAACTTCCAATGAATGTGGCTTTTGTTTCTTCAACAGAACTATGAAATGTATGAAGCCCTTGGCCTTGTTAAATGACTTGCTCAAGTCTAATGTATTGGGAAAAGGGCGATTGTTGAGTTTGGACGTTGGAGACAAGTATGTTGGTCTGGCTATCTCTGACCCACATTACAAAATTGCCTCTCCTCTAAGGTATATATTAGACACATCTCTTATGTTTTCTCTTGTGGGTCTTTCATTGTTAACTTGACCGTGCAGTGTTTTGGTGAGGAGCAGTTCAAACATTGAGTTGATGGCTGCTGACTTCGAAGTTCTGGTGAATATACTTGGTTTTGAATACTTTGTTTTTCTAGATAGTTGCTTTTGATTGTTTCTTGTAATGTGGGGAGAATAAGTTAGTGGAAATGGCGTTGAAACCAAAAAACCTTCGAGAAGTAATGCATTGTGTGCTCTACTTCTCATAATGTGGAATCATTGTTGTTCTTGTTCTTATTGAATCGTTTTCCACCTCATATTTGATTCAACTTATCTAATCTTCTCACGCTCTTTTTGGCCTTATAATCAATTTTCAAAACCAAAAATATCCTGATTTCAGTTATTGTACTTAGAAATCTTGTTCGTCGTAGCTTTTATTTGCTCATGGGAATATCTGCACTGAGTAGCCGCCTCAGGTACAGTTAATGTAAATGTGCCACCAAAGAATTGTAAATTGATAAGACTGTGATTTATTTTAAAAATTCTCAGCCTTGTTCCATATATGGTCAAGGCTGCTTAGTCCTCGCTTCAACGTATGATCACTTCTTATTCTTAATAGGCTTTTCTCATTTCTGCAATGTGTTGACTTTGGCATTTTGATTCAGTTTTGATTTTGACATTTCAGTTTCCTTTTCTTGTGATTCATCTATTCCTATTTTCTGATGTCGTGTTTATGTCCAGGTTTCCAAACTTTCCTTGGTCGGATTTGTTGTTGGCTATCCTTTTCACAGATTAAAGCCTTCTCCTGATGTGTGTTGACAATTTGATCTTTGATATTTTATAGATTCCATTCAAATAATTCTGACGTAATTTATGCTTTTCTTCTTTGCTAGGCTCTACAAGTCAAACTTCTCATTGACAACCTTTCGCAAACAGGGAAACTTCAAGGTGTAAAGTACACATATTGGAATGAATCCTTCACATCAAAGGTGAAAACTCATAGCTTGTTTCACTTGAAAATGGGATTTCATTCTTTATGGCGCTTTTGATATTAACATCCATCAAACATATGTCACACATGTTGAGTTGTTCAGGTTGTTATTTGACAAATTTAGAAGTCTTGGGTAAAACAAATTTATTTTTAATGTTTCTTAAGCTTAAAAAAAAGTCTAGGAACTGATACAGGACTTGTTTTGGCCACTCAACAGTACATGCTTATGAGTTGCATCCTCAAATTTATAATTCTTAAACCACTAACCTCCATGCATAATGGTAAAAGAATGAACAACGCTTCAAGCCTTAGCAATACTAATTTATTGAATCACACAATTCTTCTGTTTATAGATAGAGGAAACAATGCTGAAGCCTTTGAATTTGCCTAAAGTTCAAATGAAATCTATCATTGACAAGTTTGCTGCTGTTGCGATACTTCAGGTATCTCTATAATCCATCCTCGGTAAATATCTAGGAATTTATCGTGCCTTATATTGTTTGTGGCATATATTGTAGTCACTTCTGAACTTAGTTTTTACACAATAGCATCTTGGAGTTAAATCTATTTAACATGTTTGTGTCCTGGTAGGGGTACCTCGATTTTATGAACAAAAAGCTTAAGTTGGAGCCAAGAGATTGAGGAGCTTTAACTAATTGTAAGTGTTCTGTAAGCAACAAACAAAGAGAATTACTTTATATGGCATATTTGTGGTTGTCGAATGGTTAATATCTTTAATATCAATTTTTAAGATTTGGGCTGATGTTATGAAAGTAGGAGAAATCTGTTTATTTATCAAAACTAAGGGTTGATAGATTTTTAGTGTATGCTAACCTTTTTTGATGAACTAAACAATTTGTGCTATAGTAGTAAATGTACAACGCCGTATGTTCACAACTAAATAAGCTAGTTAGAGTAGTAGCATTTATGAAATTTATACTTGTCATGAAAAATCTAGTGGTTTACTAATGCAAGTTGCTAAATACTGTGTTTGTGTCTAGTCTGTAGGGGCTAAAAGATGCATATTTCTCTATGCTAATTGTAATGTATAGCAAGATTCAAGAAGTGCCTATAGAAGGCAAATGTTCATAGCTAAATAGGTTGTTTTAAGTAATTGAATTTTATTTTGACTATTCATCTATTGTTGCTAAATAATAATAGTTAGTTAACCTTAGCTATTACGATGTTACATTGTGATTAATGGTATAGTGGCTAGAAAAGATGAAAGTGCAGAACAACGAAAGGATTTGCTTTTCGGCTACCTTGCCTAATGACGTGTTTGCACGTACTCTATGATCTGTTAAGATTTCTGTGTTTCCAATTTCAGACTTGAGGCAATGGATTTAAGAGATGGTATAGGAAGTGGGTGGTGGTGATTGTAACCAAATGGAAGGGCTAGCTTTGCTTATGGCATTCTTCGTTTTTCTTAGCTTATGAGATAGGCATTTGTCATAATAAGCTTAGCAGCTAATTTATGCAAGAAAGGTTTCTTCACTTGCTACTTGAAAATTTTCAAAGATCCATCTTCATTCCTCGAAATAACATCATTCTTCTCACATTGACAAATGTCGTTGAAAAACTTAAAGGCCACGCTTTAATTCTAGCCTCGACAAAGATGTATACAGTCAAAAGCCATCTCCCAGAAAAAAGGGATGTAAACTTATAGTACAGTTATTTGCAGGAAGGGATCAGCTCATGCTAGATGAAAGTAGTGCCAGTTAACAACACAGAAGACTAGACCAGGGTAGGATTATTAGTTAGAAGTGTAAGTTGTTTCAGCGTGGACTGCATCGTTAGTACTGGCGTTGATGGGATATATGGAATTTGTAAAATTCGGTGGGGATGATAGCGACGTGGCGTTCGTTATCTTTAGGCATGATATTGGAGTCTGAACTTCCTGTCCAAGTTGATAACCATCAGGAGCTACGTTTCCTTCTGCTTCTGCCTCTAAATTTGGTGGACTTGGTTGAGATCTTTTCATTTCTTTATTCTTTCCCCACAGAAAGGAGTATAAACCCATTATTATGAGAAGAAGGCCAACCAAACTGCATTTTAGTACTTGACGATCAGGATTCAATGTCTCAGCACGTACATTGTGCAAAGAAAGGAAAAAAAAAAAAGAACATGTATGTAATACATTTGGCAAAGTGCCTGCTTAATTATGGATTAACGAGAATATAAACTCAATATTTTTGTGTACTTACGTTCCAGCATAGATGGCTGTACCAAAAAGTAGAGCTTCCGATATGGCCACGAAAATAACAGCGAGGGGGTTGAACATGGAAGGATAAGTTGGTCCTCGTTTTGAAACTGCCCATGAAATCAAACAGAATGTTGCCGCTGTGGCCAGTGCTCCCTGAGCAATCGAACCGTTCACCAATAAACATAATTAATGCTTACAGAAACAACGATTCTTTTATTCTTCTTTCTTCAATTTTGTTAACTGGATTATCTATATGTCTTAGTAGAGTTGATTAAAGTTTGTTTTCAAGTAATTTACCGAGTAGACGATTGTAACGAGTTGCAGATTCCACCCCAACATCCAGGAGCTCGCTCTTGAGTCTATACACAAACCTATCACCGCAGATTGCAGACAGGCCAAGATGCAAGTTAACATGGTTGCCCAGTATTTTTGTGGAAATGCTTTGATCACCTGGAACTGTGAATGTGACAGGATAAGATGCAAGTTAACGTAAAATAGCTGGTTGCTTGAACACAATCTATTCTCTAGTAATTAAAAGTTGTGGTTTGTGTGTATAAACGGTATACCTGCAATATATACCAAGCAGAATATGAAAAGCAACTCCCAAGCAGCATCAAAGACCCGCGGAGTCGATGAGCCCCCGATTCATGGATCGTAAAATGACTAATAAGATGATGATGAGGAGATATGCAAAATGATTTTCCCCTGTACAGGGCAGTCGTGAGTGCGCCTGCTACGCATGACATTGCTCCTAAGCACTTGATTCTGCCTGCTCTTTTATTCAGTCCGATTGTCTCAATTCTGCATCACCACTATCACATTTATCTCTCTTTTTCCTTTTTTTTTGGTTTGGCATCCAAAAAATGAAGTAAATAAAAGCATTGCGCACCTGAGGATAGCGGAGAAGATAAAAGTGACTATTGGAATCAAGTTAAGGAGGTAAACAGCATATGTGGCATCCGTGTCTTTGAGACCGTAGTAGTACAGACCCATCGCTGCTGTTATCCTACATGTGAGGATATTAATATGCGTGTGAGTTTATTACAGGTGGATGCACTTTATATTGAGATGGGCAAGGATAACTGGATATCCATATCTAACTAATTTCGTTAAGATATAGAATTGTATACGGAGGTGAGTGAATCGTCTTCTGGATCCCTCTACAAGTATATACAAGCATATGAGGTATTAACAATCAAAACGGGCATTCATATATAACATACCCAATCAAGGCATTAACGAAAAGCCAGAAGCAAATGGACCATGTCAGCTTGTTTATGATATTTCTGGAACCAAACAAAAGGAAAATCAGAGCATGAATTAGCTAGCGGATCATCATCATAGGGAAAGATAGAGGAATGATCATATACATGAGAGAGAGAGAGAGAGAGAGAGAGAGAGAAGCAGTGAAAGAGTATGGATGGGACGGACCCTTCAAAGAAGAAAGCAAAAGGAGCAACGCAAAGAGCAGCGACGATATGACGGTAGGTCATAAGAGCGAAGACAAAGGTTCCATTAGTGAGTATGAATTTGGAAAGGAGCTGCATTCCGGTCGCAAATAATTGGACTAACAACATGCTCGTAACTGCCTGTGAAGACACTACCCACCTCTTCACTGTACTACTACTACCATGAGTACTACCCCTGGGCCTCATCATCATCAGTGTGTATGTGAAGAAGAAGCTTGAAAGAGAGAGAGAGGATACAGACATACAGCTAGCTCATACACGAGTAGAAGCACTACCATATCCATATATATATACACATCGTATCAATAGCAAGTAAGTATATTTGGGTATTACTTAATAATTACCAGCTACAAATGTCTATTTGCATTAATTAAATGCTAGCTAATTGGCATTAATCCATCATTCCTTCTCCCTCATGCCTTTTGCCTCCTCCACTTTTCTTGTTTATCCTTCTTGAATGATTGTTTGCTCGTGTTAGTTAGTTAGTTAGTTATGCCTCTGCCTATACGAGTCCCTCCCTTTCATCTATACGCTTATTTCTCATTCCTTCTATATATGGAAAGATCTTTAAAGGGGGGTGATTTTCAGGAGAAACCATAAAATAATTTCCCGCTTTTAAGGGAAATTTAAAATTTGCATCTTTAATAAATATAGAAACTTCCGATAAGGTTTAGTGGATAATATCAAAAAATAATTCAATTAATTGTAATATAAGACAAAATTTAATAATTATAATTAAATACGTACGTAATCTAAAAATAATAAATATTGAATAATGATAAAGAGTTTGAGAGGAATAAGTAATACTAAAATAGCCGTAACTTACGTAGACATCATTCCCTATAAAAGATATGATTAGGTAATGAAATGAAGATCTACTTCCGTTAGCGTTTGTACATATATGTAAAAAGAGAAGTAATGAGGGAGAGTGAGAGAACCTCGCGTGCATAATGGTGTCGGTGTGGTGCTCATTTTGTGATGATATAAGTTAAATAATAGGAAAGGGGCTTTAAATCTAAATCTAAATCTAAATGATGTATTTAAAATTTTCACTAATTTGACCACACTTTTCTTTAGATTATATACATCAATTTTTATTTATATATAATACTTGAATAGACATGCTACTAAATAAATTATCATAAATTGACACGAGAAAAGCTAAAATCAAAAACTAGATAGTATGAATGAAAAAAATAGGGTATATTTAATATTTCAATTTCTATTTGATTATCTTGTGTCTTGTAGTTACTTAATAATTACCTTTATATTTTAACTTTTAATTATTATATTTGCTTTCAGTAATCCCAAGTTTATTATAATTTTTGGTCGATCATTTGATTCGATTTAAATGAATTTAACACCTTCAACTTCTTTACTTGCATATATTTATAAACCTAATTCAAAAACACTCTTAGAAAATGGTTGTTGGTGCTTGAATTGCTATGTTGTTTACAAGTTTAGGGTCCTCACATATTCAAACTTGTCTAGTTTGTTGTTGAGAAGTATTAAATTTAAAACACTATCAAAAATTGCTTTGGTTTTAATGCTTTGATGATAAAGTTAGGGGGTATTTTTTATTTTTATTTTTAATTTTCTGTTTTTGTTTTCAAATTCAGTAAAAAAAATCTTGTTTGATTGAGTTTTTAGTT
>JANIPM010000009.1:40276226-40306567 GCA_027478405.1 Erythroxylum cassinoides
AAGTTTTAAGATAAATAAAAACAAAAATGTATAATAAGGTACACAGGCACAGCATGGACGTGGCGGGATGAATACCCACAAGCATTGACATTGCCACGTAAGCAAGGGACCACGAGTCTGCGGACAGTGACGTGTAGAGAAATCCTAAGCCAGGGTTAGGTTTAGGGAAGCTATTGGCAGACACGTGAGAGCGAGGAGAGAGAGTAGGGGAGGAGGATGTGTAAGATTTCGTGTGTATTGGGAAATCCATAGACGTTAGGGAATTATTACAATGACAAGTGACAGCTCCAACGACTGATTTCATTTTCGGTTAAAGATAAAATATAGAAAAGGTTTCTTTTTAGCTTTATTATATACATTTGTTTGTTCCTAATTTCTGGTTCTTGTCGTTTCTTGTTTGACCACAAATTTGTTGGGGGTTGAGTTGGGACACCCACCACCACCAGGCCTTGCTCTCTCTCTCTCTCTCTCCCCCTCTGTTTGTGCAATGATAAGTCGTATAAGAAGGCTGTTCATATTGCTCCTAATAATTTTTGGTTGGACTGGCGTATTCTCCCTTTCAGTTGTTACTACATTTAAATATGTATATATAAGATAAAAAAGTAAACAAGCAAAGCCTAATCCTAGGAATAATGTGACAAATCATGTTGCCTAACACCAAATTGGGTCCAAATTCTTTGAATCCATAATCTTATATCACTTTTGTTCTATACGATTTTATCTATTTTTTTTTAATATCACATATTTGTATAAATAAATTATATAAAATAAAATTAGTATATAATTATAGATACAAAAAAAAAAAAAAATCTTGTCTCCGTCAAGTGTTGTCTTGTCCGCGTGCAAGAGGAGGGCTTGTGCAACCCTCCACAAGACGCAAAGTGTGGTTTCTGACTCATACAGATACCGTCAAGATGGGCATGTTTCTTATACTTGAAGCCGTTGAAAAGTAATTTTTTGGGCTCCGTCCTATTAAATGTCAAAATCATAAAAGGTCACATAAACCGACAAAACTGGAACTACATTCACATGCACATGTGCAACTGCAACTGATAGTTGAAAATAAAAAAGGGTTTTCTCAATTGAAGATAATGCACCTAAAAAATATAATTTTTATATGCATAAAACATTAGAAATTCAATAAGAATTACATTTTAATAATAAAAAGAAAATTATTAAAATTATCATCCAATTGATGTGGTTGCCTATAACGTGATTAGATATACACGCTAATTAAATGTGTCTCTTATTCAATATTTATAATTTATGGACTATTATATAGTCATATTAAAATTGGGAATAAATTCAAGAAATCAAGTTTTATGGGCAAATTTCAAATTCCAAATTTGTCTGGATTCAATCATCACTTCCGATCAACCTTAATGGACTAAGGCCTAGCTCAATCGGTTTAGGGAAGATGGGCTCACTGAGATATGACCCAATTAACTAAATTGCCTCAGTTCGTCGCCAACAAACTGAGTACAGACTAGAGAGAGAGAGTCGAAATAACCCTATCGACAACTACTCCGCCTCCGTACACGGCACTCGAAGACTAAACCAAATTACAAAACAACACCCTTCTATCTCAACATTTTGGATTGGGGCTAATTCTAGGGTTTTCCAATGTCGAAGAGAAAATTCGGGTTCGAAGGGTTTGGCATAAACCGCCAAACCACTTACAGCTTCGAGCGATCTCAGCCTCCTCAACGACTGTACGTGCCTCCGTCCTCGCGTCACGGCCACGACAACTACGAGGACACAGACCTCGACAACATTGAGTACGAAGAAAACGAGGCCGCTGCTGCTGAGGACAAACGAAACGGCGCCGGTGACGCGGATGAAATCGACCCTCTGGATGCGTTCATGGAGGGGATACACGAGGAGATGAAGGCGGCGCCGCCGCCTACGGTGAAGGAGAAGGCGGAGAAATATAGAGACGACGAGGAGGACGATCCTGTCGAGAGCTTTCTAAAGGCGAAGAAGGATTTAGGGTTGACTCTGGCCCAGGATGCGCTGCACGCCGGTTATGACTCTGACGAGGAAGTTTACGCCGTCGCGAAGGCTGTGGATGCTGGGATGGTTGAGTATGATTCTGATGATAATCCGGTGGTTGTTGATAAGAAGAAGATTGAGCCCATTCCTGCTTTGGACCATAGCTCTATTGATTATGAAGCGTTTAATAAGGACTTTTACGAAGAAACACCCTCAATTTCAGGTGAAACTAAGATTAAGTAGCCGTAATATTAATAGTATAATTGTTTCTTGTTTTCTTAATTTTATTTCGATGTAAATTTCCTGATTTTAGGGATGAGCGACCAAGAAGTTGTGGATTATAGGAAGAGTTTGGCTATTCGTGTGTCGGGTTTTGATGTTCCTAGGCCGATTAAGACGTTTGAAGATTGTGGGTTTTCAACTCAATTGATGAATGCTATTGCAAAACAAGGATATGAGAGGCCTACATCTATACAGTGCCAAGCTTTGCCAATTGTGCTTTCTGGGAGAGATATTATTGGTATAGCAAAGACTGGTTCTGGGAAAACTGCAGCTTTTGTGCTTCCCATGATTGTACACATTATGGATCAGCCTGAACTTCAGAAAGAAGAGGGTCCGATTGGTGTCATATGTGCGCCTACTAGAGAATTGGCCCACCAGATATATTTGGAGGCTAAGAAATTTGTTAAATCTCAAGGGATACGAGTCTCTGCTGTTTATGGTGGAATGAGTAAGCTTGAGCAGTTCAAGGAACTTAAGGCAGGTTGTGACATTGTTGTTGCTACTCCTGGAAGATTAATTGACATGTTAAAGATGAAGGCCTTAAACATGTCGAGAGCAACTTACTTGGTACTTGACGAGGCTGATCGGATGTTTGACCTTGGATTTGAACCACAAGTAAGGTCAATTGTTGGACAGATTCGGCCAGATCGGCAAACCTTACTGTTTTCAGCTACAATGCCCCGCAAAGTTGAGAAGTTAGCTAGAGAGATACTTACTGATCCTGTAAGAGTTACTGTGGGGGAGGTGGGAATGGCAAATGAGGATATTACTCAGGTTGTTCAGGTTATTCCTTCTGATGCTGATAAGATGCCTTGGCTTCTTGAAAAGCTTCCGGCATTGATTGACGAGGGTGATGTTCTAGTTTTTGCTTCTAAGAAGGCAACCGTGGATGACATTGAATCACAACTGGCTCAGAAGGGGTTTAAAGTAGCAGCTCTTCATGGTGACAAGGACCAAGCTTCGCGTATGGAGATTTTGCAGAAGTTTAAGTCTGGTGTATATCATGTTCTTATTGCAACTGATGTTGCTGCTCGTGGCCTTGACATCAAGTCAATTAAGTCAGTTGTAAACTTTGATATTGCAAAGGACATGGACATGCATGTTCACCGTATTGGTAGAACTGGTCGTGCTGGTGACAAGGATGGGATAGCATACACTCTCATAACTCAAAAAGAGGCACGGTTTGCGGGTGAATTAGTCAACAGTTTAATTGCTGCCGGTCAGAATGTCTCCACGGAACTTATGGATCTTGCCATGAAGGTAATTATACTAAATAATTTCTTTTTCAAGTTTGAGGCCTTAAAATGTCATTTATTGACATGTTTAGAGTCTTTAAGTGATGCAATGTTGTAGGTACTGAGATCACTTGATCTGGCTTATGTTTATAGGATAACGATCATCTGTAATATGTGGAAAACAGCTGTTCAGTTAATTCCTAAAATTATTTAAGGAATCAAATAAATGCAACTAGATAGACAACTTGGCACACAACTTGGTGCCATTATATGAGAAATGAGAAGGTACTAGCTATAATATATGTGTAGAATTTAAAAGTTGCTCATTTGAAAAAGTCTCATGTTGGATTTTTCTTGTTGGCTTTACTCGTGGTTTCTTCTTATTTATCTTTCTTGGTGTGGCTATTTCTGTTTTATTCTGTAATTAGCTTACTATACTGTAGTATTATTGTAATTTTCTTCCACTATTTTCTCATTGACCAAATTATGAATGATATTATTGAATATAATTGATCTGCTGTGCCACGATTGTTAAGTGACATTTACCCTGTAAATCATTAGGATGGGAGATTCAGGTCCAAGCGTGATGCAAGAAAAGGAGGTATGCTTTCTCTATTTTGCATTAAAGAGTTTGATAGTTATAACTCTTTCTATGTGCTTATAGCTTGTTTCTTTATCTTAAAGTTAGCAATACCTGCTAGTGAATGCTTTTGGAGTTTACTTTAGCATGGATACCTTTTTTCCTTAATACAATGTGAGAGCTGATCTTTACATCATTTTTGTCCATTAAATTTCATTGCAAAGTACCCTGCCAAGAATTTTTTCTTGTCTGTTTGTGAAGCTCTTCTTTCCCCCTCTGGATTTGTAATATCTTCTGTGAGGTGTTTTCATAAAGTGTACTGCCGTATGCAGGTGGAAAGAAGGGTAAAGGAAGGGGTGGGAGTGGTCGTGGTGTGCGTGGGGTGGATTTTGGTCTTGGTATCGGATACAATCCAGAGTCCAATACTACCTCATCTCCTGCTGCTTCTAGTAGATCTGCTGCTGTTAATTCGCTGAGGACAGGAGTGATGGCGCAATTCAAGAACAACTTTGTTGCTGCTTCACCAAACTCTCAAAGTCACGGCTTCAGCAATAGACGAGCATTGAGTGGATTTGTCTCTGGTGGCTCAATTGGTGGAGATATAAATCGAAGCCAGACAACTAGTATGCTATCTGGATTTGTGTCTGCAGGTTCTCTGGGTGGAGACTCAAATACAAGTCAGCCATCCAATCAGAATTCTTCGAGAAACACAAGTCAGAAGCACATGGAAAGGTTAGGTTTTCTGCTGACTAGCTCTGTTTCCATTAGCGTTTAGGTTTTCTGACTTTGTTTGATGTTTCTTTTTGGCTTTTCCAGTTCGAAAGATACAAGTAGAGAAAGGAGGAGGCCCTCTGGTTGGGACCGTTAGTGTTTATAAAGATCACTGAAAGTTGCCTTACTGTGACGAGGACTTATGTATTCTATAATGCAACTTGTAATGATATCATGCGGTTATTTATGCTTTAATAGCTTCTTGAAATGGCTTTTATTTTTCAAGCATCTTTTCTTAGCTGTTAAAAGATAGCTTCATTTTGTTGTAATAGTTGTGAACTTGGATTTTGACAGGAATGTTCATAAAAATTACAAGATAGATGTACAGTCGATGGTGTTTGGCAAACAATTGTTCCACTGGTGAATATTGCTTGAGAAATGAGGGGAATTGTTCGTATTTATTCTCACTGACTAGTAATTGAAATATGTGTAGTGTTGAAGCTACTTCTTGTCTGCTGTCTCGAACAGGAGTGCCATCTTTCAAGGCTCGTGTTCATTTTGTAGCTAAGTTCTGGGCATTGGTACTGATCTCGAGATAGGGGAGTGGGTAGATGATGTCAACCCTAAGGCTAACTTTAGGTTCATCGAATACGAGTTGCATTTGCAGTCTTCCATTATGTTTTGGCTATTTGTAGTTGTTGCATAAGCTTGTACTACGCATAGCAGGGCTTATTTGATATATACTTTTTGTTTAAAGCATTTACAAGGATTTGTGATCCGGAGATCATGGATTCACGATCAGTAAAACATTAAGCAGTTTATGCCTTAGGACATTGAACCACATTCAAGTTCTGTGCAATTTCCCTCCGACGACTTGCAATTGGGCATATTTCCAGGCAAGGCTCTTTGAAGGCGACATCATCTTCAGGCAACGGAGGAAGAACCCCAAACTTGAACTGTCAGATTAGAGTAAAAGTCATTGCTAAGCTCGACTACATTTGCTGAAGGGTAAAAAGGTGTTTTGGTTGATAGGGAAGGAAAAAGATTTTCTGGTGAAAGGGCGACGTAATCTTTGCATATATTTTCAGTTTTTGATGTTAAAATAAGGAAAAACAAGCCTGCATAATAACTTCGATTCAGCACATGAAATTTTCTGTAACATTATCAGACGTTGCAACTCTGTTCTAATCAATTCTGTCCACACATCTGTTCTTATAAACTAACTTCTTTCTACTAAATTTTATTCACATATTTATGTAAAATTGACGCAAATATTTGTTTCCGTTTTAGTAGGTGTCAAACAATTCACACAAATATTTGTTCCCGTTTTGGTAGGTGTCAAACAGTAGTGACTAACATTATACCTGACAACTGTAATCGTTGAAATTAGGCTCCATCAGCAAAGGCACTCCCATGTAATCCTTGAAAAAGGTCTAGAGAGCAATAACATAAAGTTGGATGATATGTAAAACGAAAATCCTTGACGAAGTTCAAATAGTTCAGTACTTCACCATTTACCTGCGTTGGAAATTTACAGGTATTCACACAAACCCCAACACATTTGCTTTCTTCTAAATACTTGCATCTTTCAACAAAAACCTGCACTCCATAATGCCATTACTTGGGTTCAGGATTGGTTGCTAGTTAAACAAGACATATTATTACTAGTTTCTGGTAAGCTAATCAAGGTTGAAGACACATTACCCCACTCTCCCAGGAGGTCCCATCAGTAAGATCAATAGAATTAACTGTACATGTCCCCATAAGCCATTGACAAGTCACTGCCGTCACTCTCGCTAAAGAACACAATAAGTTGGATCAACTCATTAGGTCAGCACTTAATCTGAAGCATCAAATGAGACTTAACACTCACCAATCATAATGGCAGCTATTTTGCCTCCTGCCAAAGGTGATATAAGCAGTTTGAACAAATCCAAAAGAAGCGGAGGAAACAGGGACCTTAATATTCTAATCTGTCCCAATTAATAATACGCACATTATGAATCTGCAATATCAATTTATCTGAACGTAATGAGTAAAAAATTTCTGCTGTACCGCTGAGTCTCTGGTGTCAGAGTTAGTTCTTCCAGTTAACATTAGACGGTTGGCTACATCAATCAACCCGTCATACCCAGGCTTCTCGGAATCCCAACCAACCTCCTGTCATCATTCCAGTTTTTAGTACAACATAAACCCAACAACTTGGGAACATGTTATCTTTCTAACATGTCTCACCTTGGCCATTTTGTTACGAAACAAAGCTAGGAACAAGTTGTCCAACAACTGGAGCTTGTATTCAGCTTTAACCTACAGATTGCAGTGCTCATAAATCCAAGAGGAAGAGCAGAAATTAAGAAAAGAAAAGACACGAACCGGTTCGGATCGAAGCGAGGAGCAGGAGACTTGGGAGCTAGGTTTGTGGAGCACATGTTCGCGACGGCTTGAAGAGACAAAAAAGAGTGGACGATAAAGAGCCACCATTGCCTTCGTTTGCAACTACTTTTTGGTCCTTTACTGGAGTGAAGAAATAAATAAATAAAATCAAAATATGCCAAAGAACAGCTAATAGCTTACGACGTCGTTTTCCAAAATCTCAGTCAAGTAAAACCCCGCGGTTCAGAGTGATGGAGGCGTAAAAGAAGCAACGATGATGCAGTCTCGGCGATTGGCGACGAACCCCAACCGTCTGATCTCCGCCGGATCATGGCTACTGAGGCAGCTGTCTACGACTGCGGAGGTGGCGTTGGAGACATCAACTCGTCGGGAAGCGTCAAGAAGGTTGTACAAGAGGTTGTCGGAGCTAGCGGCGACGGGAGGTTCCGTTAGGAAGACTCTGAATGAATATGTAATGGAAGGAAACCCTATAGTGAAATCAGAGCTGGTTAGTTGCATTAAAGAGTTGCGCAAGTATCACAAGTTTCAACACGCACTTGAGGTCTGTTCCCTGTTTCTCATTCATTTCCAATGTTATTGTTTTAGTCTTCAACTCCATTACTTACTATACTGATATGATATGCTATGGAGATAATTGAGTGGATGGAGAAGAGGAAATTGAGTATCTCACATGCAGATTGCGCCACTCGTCTGGATCTTATAGGAAAAATTAAAGGAATAGCTGCAGCTGAGAATTACTTCAGCAGCCTCTCACCATCTGCAAAGAATCAGATGACTTACGGTGCTCTTCTGAATTGTTATTGTAGAGAACTTATGCTTAACAAGGCACTGGATACTTTTCAAGAAATGGATGAATTGAAACTAATTACCAGTTCTTTACCTTATAACAATCTTATGTCGTTATATATGAGATTGGGCCATCCTGAGAAGATTCCTACCTTAGTAGCGGAAATGAAGCAGAGGACAATCCCCCTTGTCACTTTCACGTACAATATCTGGATGCAGAGCTGTGGAGTCTTAAATGATTTTGAGGGGGTAGACAAAGTGCTGAATGAGATGAAAGAAGGTAATAAAGGCAATTGTGATTGGACCTCTTATGCTAACCTGGCTTCAATCTATGTGAAGGCTGGACTTTTTGATAAAGCTGAATCAGCTCTGAAAGAGCTAGAGGCTGCAATGAACACTCGCATTCGTGATCCTTACCTTTTTCTGATTAGCTTATATGCTGGTACTTCCAACCTTGGCGAGGTAAAGCGAATCTGGAATTCGCTAAAATCTTCTTTCACTACTACAACCAACATGAGTTATCTAGTGATGTTTCATGCTCTTGCAATCTTAAAAGATGTAGAGGGTATCAGAAAATGCTTCTGGGAGTGGGAGTCCAAGTGCACTTATTATGATATGAGGCTACCAACTGTCCTTATAAGAGTCTATTTGGAGCAAGACATGTCCGATGAAGCTATAAATCTCTTTAATGATTCCCTTAAGAAGACGAAAGGACCTTTCTTTAAAGCTCGGGAGTTATTTATGGTTTACTTTTTGAAGAACAGTCAGTTGGATCCAGCTTTGGATCACCTAAACAAAGCTTTCTCTGAAGCTAAGGAGTCTGAATGGCAGCCCAAACAGGAGACAGTAAATAGTTTCTTTCACCATTTTCAGGAAGAGAAAGACGTTGAGGGCGCTGAGAGATTCTCCAAGGTTTTGAAACATCATAATTGTCTGGACTCCAATGCTTACAGTTCGTGGCTTAAAACATACATAGCTGCTGGCAAGTTGGCTCCTGAAATGCGCGAGCGTTTGGAGGAAGATGGCATTGAAATTAGCCCTGATCTTGAGAACTTGCTTGAAGAGGTATGCCCCTAGTAGGTTTTAGCCATACATATAGATGACCAGCTTTGATTACGCAAAGAGCACTATTTGTCATCTGGCTGATATTAACAACATTTATCGCCATTGTCAATTTGTGGGCAATCTGTAGTAGAAAAGTGTGTCCACTTTGAAGTACTTCTAACGTTTTCAAGTTATAGGGGGGCAGCAAATTATGTTTTCCATTCTTTTTCACGCTGTAATTTGATCGGGTAATTAGTTCTGTTAGAAAACTTTGAACTTGCTGTTTGCAAACTGTTGGTTTAATGCTTAATTTGCTTTTCTACACTTTTGAGATTAGGTCATCCAGAGAGAGTTCAAACCACTGTGAATGAAATGAGACGTAGGAATATCTCTCCTTGTATATTGACACATAACTTATTATTCATAGCTATGGAGGCTTAAAAGATATTGGAGTAGAGAGTTGCTTACTTAAGAGACGAAAAGGTTTATATTGCTGGTTGACTTAGCTCCACTTACTAGTGAAATCGAAGAAGACCCACTTATCGAGATTAGAAATCTTATAGCATAATTTAATGCATTCTACTTCAGGTAGTTAGAATACTAAGAAAAAATGAAATCGCAATGGTTGCAATGGAGCACTTACCAATTCATATTTCATGTGTAAGATCGGATTCGAGAGGGGGAAAAGAAGTTAGGGGGTGGGTCATAATATATGATCAAATCCACAATCCGCTTATCCAAAGAATAAAGCCTACTCATCCGTTTTCATCCTTCAAGGAAACAACCCTTGTGTGTCGACATCTTGCCGTTGTGATAGCATGATAGTACTTGGTATTTCTGTCTCCCTGACCTAACCACTGACATCTTGACCATTAGTGCCAATAAAGTTCTTCTTGACATAGAACTTGTGCCAGTTCAGAACGTAGATAATCCTCTAACTCTCAAAGAGACACCGAATTCTCGTCTTCTAGTGCTTGTTGAATGCCTTCAAGGTGGGCCATAAGTCTTTTTTTCCGACAGAAAATGTTACCAAAAGTAGTAAAGTTCCAATGCTGCAATCGTTTCGAAAAAGTTCTAAGCGCTTCACTAAAATCCGACATAGTAGGCTTCCAATTATCAGCAACAATTTGGCCAAAATTTGCATGTGTTAACCACGCTGACTGGAAGCTGAAAGGCCTAGGGGTCGGAGGGGAATGAATGCGTTGTTGGATTGTGATCAGAAGAGGCCTATGGTCTGACTTCAGAAATGGTAGATGAGTGATTGTAGTGTGTTGGAAAGCAGATTGCCAGGAAGTAGAGCAGAAAGTTCAATCTAATCTGGCGAGAATTTGTCCCCTCCGCCAAGTGAACTTCGGCCCTAAAAAGCCAAGGTCCTAAAGTTGGCAATATTGCACGCAATCCCGAAATTGTGTGTTGACTACTGGTTGTAGTCTAGAACCTCCTCATTCATCATTGCTCTCTAACTTGGCATTGAAATCCTCACCCAAAAGTCACAATTTGGAAGTAACCCTAGTTATTCTCAGAAGCCTCACTGAAACAAGTGCATGTGATTCGAGTTACGTTAAATACATTTTGTGCCGCCTCAGGACAACGCGTTAGTCATGACAAATCGCGTGGCTTTTACTCCAAAAATATACATCGCTCGGTTGCGCATTACCTCAGCAACGAGTTGGGCTTTAAGCAGACAACTGATCTAGGGCGTTATCTTGGCGTGCCTCTGTTGCATGAGAGGGTTAATAAACGAACCTATCAACATATTCTCAATAAGGTCCAACAACGCCTCTCAAGATGGACGACCAATTTTTTGTTGTTCGTTGGACGCCTCACTTTGACTCAATCAGTCATAGCGGCCCTTCTAATTTATACAATACATACGGTCCACCTGCCTCGCAGGCTTTGTGACGAATTAAAGAAATTAATGCAGTAGTTTCTGTGGGGCTCGGCCAACGGCATGAAGCGGCTTAACCTAGTTAATTGGGATACAGTTTGCCAACCTAAAGCAATGGGGGATCTTGGCATTCGGAAAATGTGAGAAACTTGCATTACTAGCAAAACTAGGGTGGTCGTTGGTTTCAAAGCCTAATGCGTTATGGGTGAAAATTCTTTCGGCAAAGTATAATTTCGATGTCAACAATATTCCCACGACTTTTGATGCAACTGGTGGCTCAATAGTTTGGAAAAGTATAAGGGCGACTTGGCACGTACTAAAGGGCATGAAATGGATGATGGTAATGGAGCTCAGACTCGATTTTGGCTAGACCCTTGGATTGAAAGCTTGGGCCCTCTTAATTCCTTTACTGTGGCTCCTATTCCTCAAACTTCTATTGATCTCCTTGTTCAACACTTTGTGGACACTGAAGGAAATTGGAAATGGGAAGAGTTTCAATCCCTACTCCCTCTCTCGATTTGCATGACCATTGCAGATACTTTCCCTCCTAAGCCCTTCTTAGGGTCAGATAAGCTGATTTGAGGAACTTCGGTCAATGGAAAGTTTAGTACAGCGTCAATATATTCCATGATAGTGGAGCATGAGGATGACTCGTCTAATAGATTTTGGAAGACAATTTAGCAGTGGAAGGGCCCGCAACAAATTCGCTCATTCATTTGGTTCCTTGCACACGACCGATTACTTTCTAATCAAAATCACGCCCGCAAACAATTAACTACGGATGTTGCGTGCTATCATTGTAGTCTAGAAGAATCCTCCCTACATGTAGTACACAACTGCGCCAAAGCCCGCAGATTATGGAGTGCTTTCCCTTCACAAGTAATCTCATCTGACTTCTTCAATGTGACATCCCACACGTGGCTCATTAGGAATCTACAACAACACCAGCTGGTCCTAGGTTTCGATTGGTCGATTATCTTTGGGGTTGCTTGTTGGTTCTTATGGACTTGGCGAAATAAGGTACTTTTTACTGAAAACTTTGACTGGCCGACCTCACCCATACATCATATTTTGGAGTATGCCCATCAGCTTTCCATAGCTACGGCTTGGCAGAGTCGAGTAAATATTGGCCACCGCCTTCGATGTGAGCAATTCCTAGGCTGGCGCAAACCCAGGTGGGTTAGATTAAATACGGATGGAGTGTCCAAATAATCGTCCTCCTCAGCCACAGCCGGTGGGCTCCTGCATGATAGTTCGGGCATTTGGCTTGATGGTTTCATCCAGAATCTTGGCTGGTGTTTCTCTATTTCTGCTAAACTGTGGGGGGTTTTTTCCGAGCTTCAGCTTGCTTAGAATCTGGGTTATCGTCGGATTGAAATAGAAGTGGATTCTCTCGCGATTTTTCATATGTTGTCCTCCTCAGCCTAATGATCCTCATCTCTCAATCCCTTAGTAATGGGTATTAAAGAGTTGTTTACTTGAAACTGGGTTGTAGTTTATCATCACATTTATCGAGAGGGTAACCGTTATGTCAACTGACTCGTCAACTTTGCCGCTCAATTTGCCCTAGGAGTCACTACGTTAGAGACTATACTTACAGGATGCCTCTCTATTCTTCTGGAGAATATGTGAGGGTCTGTCTCCCTAGCATAAGCTTGTAATTTGAGGGTCTGTCTCCCTAGCATAAGCTTGTAATTTGTCTTGTATTTTCTTTCCCTGTAATTAAAAAAAAAAAGAATAAAGCCTACTCTTCTCCAAGTCTCCCTCTTCTCTCTACGTCAGAAACACTCTCTTAAATGGCTTGTCTTTTTGACATTCGATCTTACCTAGAGATAGGATGGAGCATCCCCTCCCATTCCTTTTTTGGTGTTCCTTTCTTTCTATGCTCATTTTCTTTCCCACATTTTTTTCTTCAAAATATTTATTTTTGTATGCAGATAAGAACAGGTTATGTTAGTTTATCTGAATTTCTTAATTTCTACAATGACCTCTCTTGGTGCTTTTGAAGCAAATAAATTTCTCTTTTTCTTTTGATGGGTGTTTAGACAGATCTATCTTTCCTGCTATTTGTTACTTTTCCTCGTTACTTAAGAGGTTTTTTTGTATTGATTGATAGATGTTTCCTTCTGATGTTATGAAGTTCGTTCTTCAACTTTTGGTGATTTGTATTCTTCACCTTACGGTCATTTTAATAGTTATTTCTGCTTCTTATGCTGCAATTTAGGCAATAGATTACTCCTTTATAATCAGTCTATATATTGGGTTGAAAGAAAAAGGAAGAAAAATGCAACATTAGATCAGAAAGGTTCAAGCTGATTGTTAATACCCTCAGGGAGCAAAAGGTTAAAAAGGAAAAAGAAACTGACGATGAAACAAGATCCACTCACCGGTTATCATCGGGCTACGAGAAATATCACAACTTTTTAATCATCCCAACTGACAATTACATCACCCCAAAGTCACTACTCATACCAACGTATAAAATCCTTGGGCAGGATTTTCTTTAATCAGAAGACGGGCTTTGTACAAACGATGTGAGATGGACGCCAGGACAGAAAAGCTTTGTAGTAGCCTAAAAGACATTAGATTTGATGCTGTAAGGTCACGCCATCTATCCCAATATCAGACTTGGGTTGATAATGTTCATCTGTATCGACCTCTTCAATTTCCTGAGCAAGTGCATTATTTGTGGAAAAGTTAGTATTCAGAATGATAGTTACCATTGAGTATCTTAGCAGGATTTGTTGAGCAACTCCATCTAATTCAGACCATGCATGAGGCAAAGCTAAGAGTCGAACAAAATGTAATATTTCAGTATCCGTCACTGCAAATTTTACCATGCGTCACTCTTAACAAACAAGCAAACACAATTGTTGGTACTAGCACAAAGGCCCCCCATAAATCGTGGGTCAACGTTAGTTACACGGTGCTAACTAAAACTGCACACAGGATATGAAAATGAATAAAAATAGATAAGGACATCAACGAGAAAGAACTCAAGTTTTTTGTCACCTGAACAACATCTTCTCCCTTGACAACTCGTCCAAAAACTATTAACTTCTCACTCAGGTCGGGGATTGGTGCAGTGGTAATGAAAAGCTCAAACCCTTTGTCAACCTGTTTTGCTTTGGAAGTACCAAGCATGAATGCCTCGTGCTTCAAACTGGTGTAAAATACCAAAAATCATTTTACATGTTCCACATAATAGTAAATAAAGGGAGAAATATAGGACTATGGCTAGTAACCTTGTATCAAGCTTACTGGAATGTTTCCCTCTTAAAGTCCAATCTTCTGCATGAAGATCGTTGACATCCCCTGCTTGAATCACATAATTCTTTATTACCCGACGGAAACGCATCCCCTTAAAGTGACCTTTTTGACTGCAAAACCAACATCAATATTAGTCGACAATCCTAACTCGGTACATGCTTTCTTCTATGATGAAATGTTGGCATCAGTTCTAGTTTGTCGTATGGATAAAGGAGAAAGGATTTTATGATGAGAAAAGCAAGGAAGTCAACCTCTTTCATATTGAAGCATGCAGTTATCGATGTTTTGAGAAATAAGCAACATCTTAACAAGATATGCTGCACACGATGTGATTCACGAGCTAGCTTAAACTTCAATACGATCACCACACAAATTAGCAATAACAATCATGTGACCATGTGATTGTGAGGACTTCTAATGGTTTAAGTAAGCACAACCACTACCATCAGGTGTTGTCAACCACTTTCTACATCTGTGATGTACTTGATTTTGACATGGCCAATCGCTAACCAGGGTCCTACATGAGCTTCCAAGCCCCCTTCCCCAATTCTAATCTTGGTAAAATGAAAACGAAATTTTCAAAGGAACGACACAGATCACAAACTGAAGGACACTAATCAACAAGAGCATCCTCCAAACAATAACTAAAGAACCCAGAATAGAAAGAGTACTGGCATCGGTGGAGTAAATGATTTCTGGTACTCACCATAAGTCGATGAACTTGAAAACGACTCCAGGAGAAATATCCTTGAAAAGTTCCACTGTTATTAAACCTTTTGGTGTACTGAAAATCTAATACAACATGGAGGAAAATTTATTAAATCACATAAAATCTTAATTATCCATCAAAAAAAGGACTATAATTAGTAATGCTGGAATCATAAATGTGGGGTTAGCTTGAGATAAATTCATCATCAGTGCCATGAGATCAAACCCTCCCTCAATGAATTACTCCAGTGTGAAATGCTTCACCCTGATTAAATAGCTAGATCCTCCTCACCATGCCATTGTTCTGTGCACACTATACAAAATGACCATCCAACTAAGAACCAAACGCATCTCATCTTTTTTCCTAGTTGTTGGGTGGGTTAGGAAACTTCAAACACTATTTTTCTTCTTGATGTATAGAAACAAGTGCTTCTACTTTATGCCTATTTGAGTTCAACATGCATTTCAGACCATAACCCTAGAATTTTGAACAATTAATGAACATGCAACATCAAACAGAGTATCAGAGAGATTAAAATGTCTGAGCACAAAAAATTACATACAGCATAGCCAGGGAGATCTGCTTTGTTTGAATCTGCAAATGCCTGATCAACCTGCAGCGCATAAAGAAACCGATCCATGAAATACAATCCCATTATGGAAATAATTTTAAAGCATGCCGCGACAAACACAACCTTAAAATCTTGCAACAACAATGTTAGCATCAGTTGAAATATTTCCTATGATTCATACCATTCGTAACTGAAAAACTTAAACTTGGCATCATATCCATAAAATTTAAAGAGACAGAGAACAAATCGAGTAGTACCTCATAGCCTGATTCACCCTTCTGAGCCTGGAATTTTGACCTAGAACACGAGATAGACAGATATGTCTTAAACTAGCAACAGACAACTTATCAAAGATTACAAGCATCGTAATTCTTTGCATTTAATCAAAAGTTCGAATTTCATAAAATAACTAATGATCATAAGTAACTTTTCAGGACCAAGAAGAAGAAAACATAACGTAATAATTTAGTGAAGTAATCGAAACCTCAGCGACCAGTGTCTGTACGTAGAATACAAGAAGAAAACAGCCAAAAGAAGAATCAAGCTGCCAAGAAAGATGGTAGTTGGACTAATTCGACTCGGTCCCTTCTTCTTCTTGCTCTGTTGCAACAGAGCCTGAGGCTTGATCCTCGCCATCGAACCACACAAAACCTCAATAAATTCGACTCGAACTCCAAACTATAGGTACAAGGATTGAGTTTGATCCTCCTACAAAAAATTTCTGTGTTTTAGTTTTCGTAAATCCTTAGAGGTTCGTTAGATCTGGTAAACTCGGGAGGTTCCTTATTCTGGATTACGATATCAGATCTGTTCTGTTCGCCTAGGCTTTAAGTCCGCTGGGCCAGCTCCGGTTCTGGCCTGTAATTGATTTCGTTCATACTTCATGTAGGGGGATTACGACTGATTTCACTTATTTTAATGGTGCAATAGCAGTAATTAGCGTGTGAAAGTGGCATCCTGCCAACAGATGCGCAGATTGGCTCGTAGACTCGGTCCGTCATAATGACATCGATGTCACGTATTTTGATGTACCACTCTTAAGGTGCTATAATCTCCTTGTAGAGGATATGCCGAGGATCAGCTTCCCTCGACTTACTTAACTTTCAATGTTTATTTTTTCCCTTTATGCAAAAAAAAAAAAAGAGTGACATCTTGCCATTGTAAAACCTAACGACTGGTCCGAGTTGACAAGAATTCAGATCCAGTTCGGGTCTAGAAGGCTGATCCGAAGACCAATTAGAATTATACTAAAATAATATTATTTATTAGTTCATAACGTTCTGAATAAGTTTGAAGCAAACTTAATTTGATCCGACCAATTGCCAATTCTAGTAATAATGAGTCGTAAAAGGATTAGCCTATTTAGGCTTGGTAAATGGGCCCGGTCTGGCTTTGATTGATCAGGCTTCAACCCTAGGCTCGAAAACAAAATCGTTTTGAAATTTTTAAGAAAATAAAAAAGTCTGGCTGGGTTAGATTGGCCGGGTCAAGACTTGACCTAACTTATTGCTATCCTTAAAGTTGTTCAACCAGATAAGGAAAAAAAAAAGAAAAAATTAACGTTTTTAGTTCTAACAATCATAAATAAAGAGCTTGTAGGGTTTCTTTTAATGGTTTTTGTTTTCGTAGGAATATTGAAAAATTCATAAGCATTATAAAAAAAGACTTTCTAATGTCGAAGAATAATTTATCTTAAAATAATTATGATAATAGATTGGATCCAATTTAAATAATTATTTTCTATGTTATAACATGAGTCATCATCATCATCATCATCATCATCACCCAGTTTGAAATCCCGCAATAAAGCAGGGTCTGGGGAGGTCCGATAGTACGCAGCCTTACCCCTACATAATAGAGAGGCTGTTTCCGGTGGACCCACATGCAAATGAGACAATATATGAATGATGCAAGTAACAAAAACAATACAGAAAACTTAAAATAAATGAAAATACAAAAAAGGAGAAATAAAAGCACTAAAGAAAACTGATAAGAACACTAATAACCAAAAATAGTAAAACCACAAAACTAAAGATTTGACAACGCAATAAAATAATAGTAAGAATAATAAATATATAAGAATAATATAAATAAATAAATAAAATTAGGTAATTACTTAATTAAAAATACACAAAATTATTAATAGAAAAAAAGGATGACATAGCTAATAATAAAAGCTAACTTGATAATAAATCAGATTATGAAAAATATAGAAGTAATTTTTATAAATGTTTAAACTAAAAGAAATCAAAATAAAAAATAAAAAAAGCAAATAATTTTTATTAAAAATAAAAATAAAAAATAAAAAATAAAAAACACAAATAAAATCGAACAAGTTAGTAGAGTTTGTTAGTTATAGAGTTGTTGAGGACTTACACCTAAAGCTTGATTTTTAGCCAAATAGACAAATTTTAAGTCTTAGAGTGAAAACAAATATAGATTAAAAAATCAATATTTTTCTACGTCAAATAAAAAAAATTCAATCATTAAGTTTACTTTTTGCCTTATGCCATTAGTGCTATTTTAGTTTTTTTTTTTTTTTTGGTAACTACAAGATTTCATACTTGTCCATATTAAGGTAGTATCTAGGCTAATGGAGAGAAAGGTGGGCGTATACGCTCCGAGCACAAAGTGAAGCCTCACATTCCAGTTGACGCTATAGATATTAAAAATCTGAATTTTCTGTCCAATTTTATGATATTTTATTCTATACTATAAATTTTAGCTATTTATTTACGTAAATTTCATGTAGGTTCTGCATAAATAAACACGGGACTTATATAAATAAATAGCTGAAATTTATGAGACAAAATAAGACACTATAATATTAGACAGAAAATTCTGTCCTAAATATTGAGGCCTAAATTGGCCCTGTAGCCTCACGTGCCCCTCACATAATAAGGAGATATCATTGAGCAAAAACACTAGAGAAAGCTTTCAGTAAGACATTAAATCTTTTCAGCTTCGATTCTTCACTCGTGGAATGCCATTATGGAGGTAAAGAAGTCAAATTGTCTTCTATCAAAAGATGGTAAAATAAAAATCTAACATTTGCAACTACGAGTAACACCAAAAGAAGTTCATTTCTCAACTAGGATAAAGCACAGTTTATGGCAGCAGAGACAATCTACTGATTACTACATCTCTTCTCTATAGAGAATATTGCAAGTTCAAATCTACCTCCCAAGATAGGCATTACTCGTAAATCATCTATTGAGGAGATGCAGTTTTCACAAGCTGCATTACCTTCTCTCAACAGTTACCATAGAGATTTAAAATCATTGGAAAGATCAGAGGCGAGCCGTTTAATCAATGTTCTTCACCTGGATTGATTGGAATACAGTTGATGTTGCACAAGTTGGAGGCAAATCTGAGACCATCAGGACAGAATTTCCATCTTTAACCATTCCCTTTGTTTTGACAAGACCAATGCTTCTCGAAATGTTGGCTTCCATGTCATCGGACAAATCAATGAGGATAGGAATAATTCCCCACTGCAAATTCAATGCCATTTGAACGTTTTTTTCATCCGTGAAGGCAAAAATTGGAGGTTTTGGACGGTTACGAGACAGAAGCCTTGCCATCTCTCCATGCTTCGTATAGACAAAGATGGCATCCACGCCTATGTTATTAGCTGCCGATAGAGCATACCAATGAGAATAAGAAGCTAATGTTAACCTAAGAGCTTAAGTCTACATCTTATATCAGTTCTACAATGCCAGCAAGAAAAGAAGCCTGGGGATGGAAAGAGTTGCAATTGATAACTAAGTCGTGAATTTATTGATCTTTTTCAGACCACTAACTACTTTCTTTTGATGATAGATTACTTCCTATAAAGCCCAATTTGCAATCATATGCGAGGTTAGCACCAAAGGAAACTGAAGTTACCCATTTCAACAGCAGAGTTGCATATTTCTTCAGCAATACAATCAGGCAAGGGAACGCCAAGTTCAGATTGATGGAAAGCCACTTGATGATTTTCCACACGGCTCCATGATTCCATTCGGCTGCTCACCATCCTCAAAACAGAAAGAGCTTTCTGTCCATGAGATCCTATAGCCGACTCACCAGACAACATTACTGCATCAGCATATTGCCGAACTGCTTCAGAAACATCTGCAACCTTTTCCATGTTAAAGAAAATGTCATTACAACAATAATCTTCCAACTGTCATTACATCCATGCCTTAAGGTAGGGATGGGAGTGGGGAGAGATGGATAACAACTATTTGAAGTTTAGTAGTTAGTTTATCAGTGTACCTCTGCTCGTGTTGGGGTTGGATATTCAACCATCGACTCTAGAAGTTGGGAAGCTATAATCACAGGCTTGTTCAGCTGTCTGCATGTACGAGTTACTTCCTCTTGGACTGTTGGTATCTGTTCAAGTGGAACTTCCACTCCTAGGTCACCACGAGCCACCATGATTCCATCAGAAGCTTCTATGATCTCTTCAAGTTTCCGAAGAGATTCCAAGGTCTCTATCTTTGCCAGTACTCTTATCTCTCTGTAAATGACAACAATTTCATAAATCTCAAGTTTTAATTTCAGATATTATGAGAGGCAGTCTACAGTTTTATTCAGCAGAGAACTCTAAAGGTTTAAGACCTAAAGCAACTTCATATCTGCATAGCTGGCAACTTAGTATAAGTAGGCATAACGAGTGATGCCTATTTCAGACAGTTGATATGCTTAACGCCATCATTTTTATTAAGAGACAATTTAAGCTACTAGCTACTTGTAACAGAGCTGAAAGGGAAACCATTCCACTCAAGAGCCTCATGATGTTCAATCAAATTCATGGGTACTTGAGAAAAGGAAAAACAGTTTCGATGTCAATAAAACTATATGAAATATATCTGCTGCACTTACTTGGATGATTTGGTTGAAAGATAATTCTTCAGATGCTTGACAGAATCAGCATCATTTACAAATGACATGGCAATGAAATCAACACCTTCAGAAACTCCAAAATCAATGTCCTCCCAGTCCTGTGGGTGATAATACAATTGCTAGGATTAGCAAACTGTACAATAATCCAAAGGACAAACTACAGGTTGTAATGATAAGCAAATATCACTATCAAGATCTTCAAAGTTAGAGTGCTTCCTTTTGTGCTCAATCTAATGAATCAAAGGAGGGAACTGGATGTCAAAAAGAGGTTACTATGTATTCAAGCTATTAAGCGGCTTAACATTTAATTTGTGTCATGTCTTTACTCCAATCAATAAAACCCAAAATCAAGGAAAGCTTATACACCTTCAGTAGAAAGCAATTATAGTAAAAAGTGGTCCTCTTCCATTCTTTTGTTTTTTCTAAGACATTTAATTCTTTTGTTTTTATGTCAAACAACCTGAAGTGAAGTTCTAAAATTTTGTGACTAGCTTTTTAGATGAGCCAAGAAAACGGTAGTAAGAGATCAAGCTGTGTCATTGCCATTGAGAGTACGTGATTAATGAGATTCTTAAGCTAAAAATAAATCAAGACGTGGCAAATAAATTGCTGAGTGAACAAGAGTAATCATATTTCAACCTTATCTGATAGGGTTGGTAGACCTTGATAGGAAAGCTTCCCATCTCTCCAAAAGCTCAATTTGGCCCGAGGTAGAAGTAGACCAGGATCTATGCATTTACATCGTAAATCATTCCCCATCCTTTCAACAACTACAAAGGTTGCCATTCCACCATCTATAACAAGTTCATCACCCACCATGATGCCTGCAGATCATTGGATTATATTTTGTGAATGGTAAGTTTTCTACATGCACTGAATGCTGAAATATGAATATGTTGAATTAGTGAGCAACTGAAATGCTACCTTCGGAAAACCCTTCATAGTTTGCTCGAACAGTAAATGGACGAGAACCCTCAAATTTTTGAGCTGTAAATACCCAAACTGAACCTTCCTGATGCATCAAGGAGGTCAAATATTTATTAAGAACCACTACTTTTTGTTCCTTCTTTTATGATTTTCAAGAGAATGGATCATCGTAACACAACATCAAAAGTAATTATCAAAAACCAAGTATGGGGTTACAGTTGTCAGCTCTTATGCAGAATTCATTAACCAACTCGCAACTTTTAACAGCTATCACGAATTTGTTGAAGGCCTAAGAGATACTATGTAGTAAGGTCCAAGAAAATGAGGTTGGTTCTCACAAAATACCTCTGCTTTAAGAGAGAAAGGAGCTCCATGATCCACCACATGAATCTGGCTACTTTCAGTGTCGATCATCACGGAAACACAGAAACCCTTATCTAAATTTAACCACTTGATTTTTCTAATAACATCACGGTGCCACCCTCTTGTGTTGTGGCACATATTGAGCCTGGCCACATTCATCCCTCCCAATGCCAGCCTCTCCAAATCCTCCAGCGAGCAACATGCAGGACCTATTGTGCACACAAGCTTGGTCCTCCTCAACCCCATAAACCCTTTTTCTCTCAACTCTCTCTCGGCCACCGCATCAAAACCCGCCATTAAATTAACATCATGACTTTTCTTTACACCCTTAGAATCTGCCCCTGCAACTGCTTGCACACCAACCCTGACCTTTCTCTTCTGTTTCATTCCATTGCAAGGAATAACCCTGGCAATTACTGATCTTCCAAAAACCTGATTCTTCAAATCAAGACTCTGACTTTCTGCAAAGACTTTCTGGGAAATTCTCAAGAGTGATTCTGTAGTAGCTGCCATAGTAGATGCAGTACTCCACAATGATGCAAGCTCTGGATCAAGAGCAAAACTTGAAAAGAAAGATCAAAGACTTATCTGGATATATTCTAACTTGCTTCATATCGAAATCTCCGCTGATAGGTTTGGACTTTTTATTAATGCGAGTCTTAAAACGTAATTAGCCAATAATGATGACAAGCTTGTATACTACTAACCGGATTAAGGTGTGCATTAAAAAATTTCAAAATTGGAGAGAAGCCAAATAGACGGCAGTGGAACCGGTGCCCAGCTGTCCCAAACAACGGCCACCAACCCTTTTTCTTTTTTATCTTTTACAATGAAGGTCAGGACTCAGGAGGGAAGTGAAAAATACAAGTTGGAGCCTAAAAGCACAAGAATGTATTGACCATGGAAGGCAAAGAGGCCAGCGTCTGCAAATGTACGGGCTAAAGACATTGGTGGTGTTACTGTGCGGCTTCTGAGAACAGTGTCAAGTTTATTGTGGTCCCAGATGGAGCGGACAGAACAGAAGTGTTATGTTACCTCCGTGTCACGGTAAGCTCAGTTTCCATGTGACTCGGGTAAAACGGTAGATTGAAGGTTTTTTTTTTTTTTTTCTTAAAGATGTGTTTTAGAAAGATCTCAATTATAAGAAGGTATTTTTAAACTATTTATACCTAAATTAATCTTCGCTCGAGTCATGTAGGTCCCTTGTGTGAGAAAATTCTAACTCTAAGTCTTATATAATTGTATATATGAAAAAATTCAAATCTACAATCTCATTTAAATCAAAAGGGCTATTACCAACTCATCGGTAACTTGGGGTTAACGGTAGATTAATGTTTACTCTTTACTGTTTAGATTAACAAATGTGTACTTGACAGTTTTTACTGCGACTTGACTACGTAAGAAGTTGACATGAGAAATACTTCGCAGTAACAAACTGGCAATTTCAACTTTCAAGCACTTTTGAGTCGGGAGTGGGTGGTGCCTCGCCATTCGTAACCAGCCCAATTTCAAGCGTCCATTTCACTACATTGAGACCTGAGCTTATTGACTACCCATTTCCACAAAGAAGGCCCATCTTTGAAGTTCTCAGACCAGAACATTTGCATAAATAGTCAGCTTCAACGCAATGAGCCCCCAAATTGTTTGATGGGTTTCCGTTCTGTGTGAACCTTCATCCCCTTAGGCCTCTACTTTCCATTTACGATTGAGATGGTCCGACTTGGTCACCATATAACCACTAACAACAACTGGCCAATTTGACAAGTAAAAGATGAAGTTATGAGTAATACCTACCTTAAGTTCTGAAGAAAGTTCAAACTTTCAAGTGAAAGCAACAAGTCATATTGGTTCTAACGGCCCAAAACGGCGCCTATTTAAACACTACCTAAAAAGGTTTATCAAAGTCAGAATTACATTGAGTAGTAATCCATTTTAGACTCAGCAACTACCAAAAGACCAACTTAATGATTTCTTCTGCGTCACATATTTTTTGTGTGATGTCAATTCCTTGTATTGTCGACTTCAACTATGGTGTCCAAGTCTGCAAATGGTATTGGAGCCTCCATAACCTTTAATGCAAGACTTGCTTTTCGATAGACAAACTGTCTAAGAATCATTAACTCTCCACTTGAATTCTTTCAGTTTCCCTCAAAGTTAGAGCTGTCATTTCCTCACTTCACCCGGCATCATTCCTTTTACACTGGTATAAGGTTTTAATGTAATTATAGCAAATAAGACAAGGCTGCGTACTATCGGACCTCTTCAGATCCTGCTTCACTGCAAAATTTCAGACTGGGTGATGATGATAATGATGAAGACAAGATGGAATCATGTAATATTTGATCATGCATGCACGCAATTTTGTTCTATAACATGAGAAGAAATATGTTTTGCACTTTAATTCTGTCCACTGAAGTTATTGAACTTATAATTATTTTCTTTTCTTTTGATTCATTTAATCAGTTCCCACATCGATCACCTATTAATTAAACATTGTTCAACTTTTAATTCCCAATTCGAACAAAGCTATTTATCTAGCTTTCGCAAAATGAAACCAACGAGTTTTTATCATTCAAGCGTACAAAACTGCAGTTCCCATGATCAAAACAATCAGCTTTTCTATATTTTGCTTAACATAGGGTTCTGCAGACTGGCAATTCCTGGAGGCTGAGAGGGTTGTAGTTTATCTATTTACATAATCCGCAGCAAACTACAATGGAGTAAAATAATAAGGTGAGCCTCTCTTGAAGAATGAGGAGATAAAATTTAGAAGTCTCGCTAAAGCTTTATTAATTTCTAGTAAGAAAACAAGTGTCTGTCTCAAATACATGCTTTTGCAAGTTCTAAGGATCACAGTTATAATTAATAAATAAAAAAAGGTGTAACAGTATTTATTTTAGTAATCTTTACGATCATCTAGCTTATAATGAGGCCAAATATCCAGGTGTCCCACAGATAATCTATGATATGCAGAATAATTTTGTCTGGACCATAATGACTACAATTACTTCTAAAATGTTCGATTCTTTAATGATAATGACATGTACAAGTCACTGCAGACTACAAATACTGTCAAAATGTTGATTCTTTAATAAAAAAATATCATATGCAAGTTGCTGCAGACCAGCAGTAGTGTCAACCAACGCGTTGTCAAATGAATGGGATCCAGGCTGCAGAACATGTGTGGCAAATGTAACACGTGATATTTGTGATGATAAATCAATGCGCTTGGAAAAAAGCTCTCCTTTGAGATATAAACGAATGTTTGGTCCCGATCAAGCCGTAGAATAGATAAAGCCCTACTTTTCAGGAGATAACACGTCTCCACTTTTGCACGCAAGGAAACAAAATAACAAGGAAAAGCAAAATAATAACGAAAAATTACCCATTTAATCCAAATATCTCGGATTCTGGTGTGAAGCTGATAAGTATCTTAAGATAGTCACACCTCAAAAGCTAGCTTATGAGGGTAGAGAATTCAAAGTTCTTATAAATCTCATATTAACTTTGTATTTAATCAATATGGGATTGAAGTCTCATATCTTACAATTAGATTAAACCGTAACATTCATCCCTCCATAAGGACCAATGTCTTCATTGGTCACGGTTGACACTTTCAGGTCACTACTCCATGAGTCACCACTCTGAGATCCTTGTTAGTCACGGCTGGCACTCCTAGGCCACCACTTCAAGATCGGCCCTGATATCAATTGATAAGGACTTTAGGAGAGCTACACCCTAAAAGTTAGCTTATGAGGGTAGAGAGCTCAAAGTCCTTATAAATCTTATATTAACTTTATATTTAATCAGTATAAGATTAAAGTCTCATACTTTACAATTAGATTAAACCGTAACATAACCTCACCGCTTTGATGACTTCACTATGATGACAGCCTTAGACAGCTGCAAAATTATCATATATGTCAAAGGTGTTTGAAGGTTATCGTTCTCATTTGTCTTTTCCTTTTTATGTTTTTTGGAAAAATTTTTAGCAACAACTTTATTGTGTTCTTTTTCTCTTGCCTCAGGAGATCAAAAGAAGATGTTACTCAAACTTCAACCTTGAATAAATTCTCCCAAAAATACATGTTCGCCGGCTAATCTCATAGGTTCCAACTGTCCAAGTTAGCTTCTAATGCAAATCAGAACAGAGTATGGAGTCCATATTCTGACGAATGAAACCTGAAAGGCTTGCATTTTTTAGTTGGCGTGGCATATCAAACTCTTAAGAGCCAAATTTCATTTTGTAACAATATTATAATTTGCATCAATATTTAAACAACGAGCATCTTGCATGTTGAGAAAAGACCAATAAGTTATTATATGGAATGTATTTGGTTCTTGAAATTAATAATCAAAATATAATTATTTAACAATAGAAACGAAAGCCCACCATTTTGCTCTCCCTTCTCTTTAGCCTCGCCACTCTCTCTTTCTCGACTTATCTGAACCTGATTCACCCCCATCTTATTTGGTAATCCACCTTTGTTTTTCTCGTTTCGTGCCCTTCCTTTAGCTAGTTTTTTACTATCATGGGAAAGAATTTTCCCAGCCACCCTTCTTTCTCATGGTCTCCTATGATCTCTCACCTTACTTTTACCCTCCTTAATCCCTTCATCAAACATTCTCCTCCCACTACAAGTAGGGATAACAATGGACTAACCCATAGGTTGGTCTGGTTAATTTTTTAAAAAATAAAATTATAAAATAACATCTTTTTTTAATTGAGTCCAAATCTGAGCTACTCAGGCTTAGGCTTGCCCAAGACTTAACTCTTTTAAACAAAACGATGTTTTTTTTCATAGAAAAGTTAGATCTCAGACCGATCTAGGCCTGATTTGGCCCATAGGCTAGCTTATTGAAAATACTTAAATTTAGACCCATGGGTCAACCCATTGTCACCTCTAACTACAATCTCTGAATTATGATATGGAAGAAACCTCGTCTCTTCCTTTGATAACGGAGAATGATGATAAGGTAGAGAAGCCACATAAAACTTCATGGTGCAGGTTAGTATGAAACACTGAAGGCATTGGGCAATTGAAGTACGTCTAACTTGTTACTCAAGGTTCTCATTATAAGAAAGGTAGTATTTTATTATGTATTTCCTTATTGTATCACTGTACAAAGGAGGGTTATATACAAGGGAATGAATGATGATACAGTTGTAACAAAAATATCTACGGTTACAACAGAAACAACAATATCACGTGGAAGAGAGGGCTTCTAGAATGTGCGCAGGTGGCTATGGTTGATGGGCCTAGTGGGTGAGGCATTGCTGTGGGCTTGATCATCTATTACTCATATCTTTCCTCCCATTGAAATTCTTCATATTGGAGCTAAGAAAAGGAGCGTTGTCTTAATAGGGTGTTTCTTGGAAAAAAAAAGACTTCCTTTCCCCTCAATTTAATAGTGAGCTGTGGTAAACTAGAAGAAATTTGGTTTTCAAAAGGTCTTTATAATTGAAAATGGATGTTTCATTTTCAAGTTTGCTTATATTGAAAACGACCAAAGGATCCAAGAGCTTGGACCAAGACACATCTTTTGAAGGTCTCTCTTTATTACCAAATGGACTCCAGGTACCTCCCTGGATAAGACAAGCCTTTCAAGAATCCTTATTTAGGTAACCATTCATGTTGTACCACTTGAATATTGTTCTGCATAAGGAATTAGCTATATTGCTAGTGCTTTAGGCAAGCCTATTAGTTTGGACAAAAACACTGCTAATCTTTTGAGAATATGTCATGTTAGAGTATGTGTAAAGGTTGAGCTGGGCATTGAACTCCTTGACTTAATCAAGACAATGAGATTGAATTAGAATAATCAGCTTTATAAAAACTCCTTGAAGGTTTCCTATGTTTGAAAACTTGAAAAAGAGAGAGAGAGAGTAAGTGCAGGTCTAGGAAGCTAAGGAAAAGGAACCTGGCACTTGGGATGGAAATTGAGGAAAATGCAACAAAAGTAAATCCTACCTTAACTCTTGCTTCTTTACCAGTGTTAGCTGAAGACACAAACGTTGGGTAAAAAGTTACACAAAAGACTGATTCTATTAGTTTTAAGCCACCAATCATTGGATCTGGTAAACAGAACTTCTCTAGTAAATTTGGTAAATCTATGTGAACTTTAGTGGAACTCCTCCTCTAAAAATTGGCAATATCACTAAAGTTGATTCTCTAGCTATTAATAATCATAGATCTGTGATCCTTATACAAAGTAATTATGATCTTACCTTGAAGTGCTAGCTTATCTTTAGCTCATGATCCTAACTATAACAAAGGGATCTTGTTCTTCGCTTTTATGAATTTGCTCTTTCGGAATGTACGAGGCCTTAATAGCCCTTTTAAACAATCTAATTTTAAAGACCTTCTCTTATTAATAAGCCACATTGTTTGGGATTTATTGAAATCAAAATCAAGCATAACCTATAACAAAAAGGTCTTTAATTCTTTTGATAAAAGGTAGATGACAATTAGCAATCACGAATCTATTATAACATTAAAATAATTATCTCTTTGAATCTTTCTTACTTGGGCTTAGACGTTGTAAATGCTTTGACCAATATTTGCACTATGAACAATTGGGTAAACTTATAATGAATCCTCTCAATATCACAGTGATCTATGCTTCTAATCTTGAGTTTCAAAGTAAGCAACTTTGGGATGATCTTAGGATGTTAGGAGACAATAACTCTTACCCATTGATTGTAGCTAGAGACTACAATTGCATTGTATCTCTTGTTGGCCCCTGAAATTTTTTTTATGATAAATAAGTATGATTAAATTAATTTTGGGGTCTCGCTAGATAAATATATATTGGAATTAATTAGCATGCTAATGTGGGTAAGATAATATGACATAGATTAAGGGAATTGAAGTATTAAATTAGTAAGAGTGTGTAAGGGCAAATTTAGCAAGTCACTTAAGTTTAGAAACCATAAGGCTTTAAATGAAGGCCAAAATGGATATTGTGCAATCATTAAGGGTAAAAAGGGAGAAGATGAAGGGTGGGCTTGAGTGGGGAGAAGCCAAAAGCATGATTGAAGAAAAGAGAGAAGCACGGAAAAAGAGAAAAAGAAGATAGTTATGCTAGGTTTTAAAGAGTGTTTTTAAAGTTGCTCAAGAAGGGAAAAAGGAAGAGGAAGATTAGAGTCTTCTTTTGATCCAAGAAACTCATTAAGTGGTGAAGATTCAAGGTAAGTTGATGTTAAATCTTTTGAATTTTTGGAAAGGTTTAGGTTCAAAGACCTTAGAAAATGTATGAGTTTAAGTATTCTAGGATCAATTTTATACATATGTTTCTTTGGGTTTTCAATTGAAATTCCTATTGATTTGGGATTTGTATCAATATTGAAGAAAATCAAGGGTGGCAAGAGGAGCAAGAGGAGAGGCACATTTAAGCAAGTTATAAGCAAGGAAATTCAATGTTAGACCCCGAATTTTTTTTATGATGTCATTAAGTGTGAATTTTTGATAATTTATTATTTTGGGCTTAGTATGGATTAATTGGAGTATAATTGAGATTAATTAAGGTTTAATTAAGAAATTAGAGGATTAATATGTGTAAGGGTATTTTGGGAAGTTCGTTTAGATTGGATTGAAATTAGGCTACAAAGGAAGGGTAGGTTGGTCTTTGACCATCCCTAGGGTTTCAACAAACCTAGATATAAATAGAAAAGAATAGAAGAGAAGAAAAGGAAAAAGAAAAGAGAAGAAGAAAGGAGTGTGCCGTCGACGGTGAGGAAGGGAAAAGAGAAGAGAGTTTACGATTCCAGCGGATTCCGACAGTTTTGAACCATCTTCGGGTAAGTTCTGATTGTGTTAAACTTGTTTTGGTTGGATTTAAACCTAAAGAATGTTGGATCCGTGAGAATCGAAGGTTTTAGGGTTTTGTGTGGAAAAATTGGGAAAATCCTTAAATTGATGACTTTAGGATGAATCTGAAGCTTAGAATGAGTTAGAATGGTGCTTTAGCTGTGTTAGATTTAGTTAAGGGAAGGATTTGAGCTTGGGTTATGCCGAAATGTGGGTTTCGGAGTCGAGTTCCGACCCAGACGACGCGACGAGCGTATGAATGTCGCTGCGGCGTGTGGGGATGGGACTCTCGTCGCGGCGTGTAAATTAATTTTCGATTGTTCGCCGTGATGTGTGGTTCGCAGGACTCGTCGCGACGAGCAATGGTTGTTCGCCGCGACGAGTATGCGGCGAGCGAGCCTTCGCCGCGGCGAGTAGGGTCATTCGTCGCGGCGAACACCCCTTTTCCAGAAATATTTTATTTGTTTTTCCGAAAGCTTTTTCCTTGAATATTATTTAATTTAAGACTTGGTTTAATATAGGCAACCAAGCAGAGCAGTTTCCATCGCAAGAGGACGGACAACAGTAGTCGGATTCTCGTGCGATACTAGGTGGGTAATATTATTATAGTTATTGTGTGATTAGATGATTTCTTGCCTATGTGTAATTATATGTTATCTGATATGCATGTATAATGAATAATATGGACTTCTTATGCCATGAATTAAGCATGAATTTATGACTATGAGCATGTTATGTCGGGACCTCGGTCTCGGCATTTTGAATAAATGAAGAGCATGGAAAGCATACATTTGATAAAATGATTATGAATATGAATATATGCTATTGTTTGGGCGAGAGTGGAACCATTTCGTTCGTCACGTGCACGTCGACAAGAGCCTTCTCCCG
>JANIPM010000009.1:40312773-40323569 GCA_027478405.1 Erythroxylum cassinoides
TAATTGAACTGCATTGCGGTAGGGCAACTACTTTGTTTTTGAACTTGCTGTGGTCTTGGATGCAATGTGAGATTTGAGGAAAAGCCTACTGATGTGCAAAGTTTGCAAGGGTATGACCCCGAGGGGATAGTATGAGGACTCTGGCAAAGATATTATTTTCTTTACCGTGGGTTCAAATTAGAGAGGCTTAAAGAAGTCTTACTGACAAAATAGTTAGTTTTAGACTCATTTGTCATTTCTTTTGATTGCTCATCTGGGGTGGGATTGATTAGCTGACTGGACTATAGCAGTGTCGTCAATCTAATAAGGATTAATTGGCTGACGTATAATTTTTTTCTATCTTGATTTTGATGTACATTAGCCCTATTTGGCTCCTTTTCATGAGTTTGTTGTTTCCTGTTTCTTCTGCCTGTTTTCAATTTTACGCACTAGCATTATGCGAATGGTCTTCAAGTACAGAAGTTTCAATAGTTTGAATTTTTTTTGGATTGCAGCCTTTGTAATTCTTTTGAAGTTGCTTCAATGTTATTGGAGGAGCTCTGATTGTTTGATAATAGGGTCTATGGTGTTGCACATGGCCTTCTTATGGGCTACAGAGAAAATTTTTGGGTGCAAGCACTGGCCATCTTTAATGAAGTAAAGTTGATGGATTCTTCGACAACATCTGCCTTTTATAATGCTCTCACCGACAAGCTATGGCAATTTGGTCAGGTATAAAACAAATAGAAGATAGGAGAAAAAAGAGACGCACAACAAGTGCTTAACAGAATGTGATTAAGAAGAAAAAGAAAAAAAAAGAGCTGCTATTTATATCTTATTGAACTGCAACTGAGGATTACAAGTAATGAGCAAAACAGAACAAAACTCTCACTACTCAGTAAAGAGTTTACCTACAGATAATCACAACTATTTAAAGGATAATTACTTGACTTGGTCTAATCCTAAAACATACGAACATAAAGCTAACAACTACAAACTAGTAAAGACTAACTGAAATTGACAGCAGCAAATAAGTAAGATGTACTAATTTTTAGCACTCCCTCTTATTGCATGCTTATGAAATTCAACTCCAGGAGCAATTCTGAAGATCGCAAACTTAGGCTTTCTCAAAGCCAAGTAAATATGTCTGCTACTTGATTCTTTGTTGAAACACGTTCGACCTTTATCTCTTGATTCAAGACTTAGCTTGATTCAAGACTTTTTTCCAAATAAAGTGATGCGGGCTTTGATATGGTTTGTTTGTCCATGAAAGACTGGATTTGTAGCAAGCTTGACGACAATTTCATTATCACATAATATGGTTATTGCATGATCAACCTTGTGAAAAATATGTTCCATCAAACACTTCAGCCAGATGCACTCTTGAGCAGTCATAGTTGTTGTTACATACTTTACTTCAGTACTTGACAAAGCAACTAAAGATTATTTCCTGCTGCATCATGAAATTGCAATTGAACCAGTGTTAAAATAGTAACCTGAAGTGGAACAACGATCATCTACATCTCCTGCCTAATTTGCATCTGTAAATCCACGCAATAAAAAATGGTCATATTTTTTATACATAACGCCACAATCTATAAATCCTTTAATGTAACGTACAATTCGTTTAGCAACATCTAAATGAGGAACTCTTTGTTTCTTCATAAATTGAGAAACAACACCATCAGAAAATGTGATTTTTGGCTTTGTTATAGTTAAATAAATTAAACTACCAACAAGTTGTCGAAACCTCGTAGCATCATTTAACAGCTTCCTTCATCTTTCTTCAACTTCAAATGAGGTTCCGTAGGAGTGCCATTGATTTTGAATCTTTCATGCCAAAATGCTTCAATAAGGATTTAGCATATTCCCTTTGTGACACAAAATATCCCTGGTAGGTTTTATCAACTTTCAAGCTAAGAAAACATCCAACTTCACCTAGATTCTTCATTTCAAATCTAACACTCAAGTTATTTGTTAACAGGGAAATCCTTGTAACTATCATATCATAGACATACAAAAGAACCAATAAGTGCATTTTTGAATCTGACTTTACAAATAGGCTAGAATCTGAATGTGAAACTTTAAATCCACAAAAGGGGAGATATTGAGAAACTTTACCATACCAAGCATGTGGCGCTTATTTTAAGCCGTACAACACTTTCTTCAATCGACAAACATAGTTAGGAAATTGCTTGGAGATAAAGCCTTCAGGCTGCTCCATAAACACTTCACGATCTAAGTTCCCATTAAAAAATGCATTCTTTATATCAAGATGTTATAATTTCCAGCCTCTATATGCTACAAGTAAAAAAATTGATCTCATTGTAACCATTTTTGCTACTGGACTGAAAGTTTCTTCATAATCTAATCCATAGCTTTGAGAAAGACCACGAGTAACTAGGCTAGCTTTGTGTCGATCAATTAAACCATCTGTCTTTTTCTTTAATCAATAAACCCATTTACAAGTGACTAGCTTACAATTTTCTGGTTTCGCTACAAGCTCCCATGTCTCATTTTTGCTCAACGCTTTAATTTCTTCTTGCATGGCCACTTCCCAATTTGGACAGCCTTTCGCTTCTTCATAACACCAGGTTCTTCTCCAACTATTGCTCCAAGAAAGCATGAGGTAACTGAACATTGATTGCACTTTATAGTTTTTAAGATAACCAGGCTGCTTTTTCTCCTTTGTTGATCTTCTTGTAACTTGATTATCAATTTTTGCATCTGCATTATCGAACTTAGGAGTCAAAGACTCACCTTCCTCTCCATGTTTAGCATCATCATCACTGAACATATGCATATCAATTTTTGGAATCAAATTCTGGTTATCTTGATCACCAACAAGTTTGAAGTTCTTGATATAGTATATAGATGAAACTTCATCAAACACCACATCTCTTGAAGTAACAAACTTCCTTGTTTGTGGATCCATACACCTCCAACTTTTCCTATACAAATCATAGCCAACAAAAATACACTTCTTTGCTTTCAGGTCAAGCTTAGTTCGATTTGTTTTAGAGAAGTGAACATAACAAATAGAATCAAATACTTGAAAATAATTCACATTTGGCTTTTCTTTATACAGAACCTCAAATGGGGATTTTTGTTTACCTAGCCAAGGAGGTAAATGATTGATCACATGACAAGCACACCGAATAGCTTCTACCCAAAGCTCTCGAGGAAGTTCTTTATCTTGCTGCCATGATAGACTAGTTGTACTAAGATGTCCTATTTTCCTTTTAGCAACCTCATTTTGTTGAGGGGTATTAGGACATGTTATCTACCGTTGGCTGCCATTTTTATCACAAAACATAAAAATTTAGAGAACATATTCACCACCGTTGTCACTCCTTAAGCACTTCAACTTCAACTCAAACTCATTCTCTACAACATCTTTGAACTCAACAAACTTAGAGAAAGCTTCATTCTTTTCTTTTAAAAAATAAACCTTGGTGTACCTGAAATAGTCATCAATAAACACCATGACATATTGATAGCCGCTGTAACTTGGAGTCTTTGTTGGTCCCATCAAATTAGTATGCACCAACTCCAACATAACTGATCTTTGATTTGTTGAGTTCTTGAAAAGAAGACGATGTGATTTGCCAAACTAACACCCTTGACAGATTATTGTTTCTTAAATGTTGCTTAGAGTTGGAATGCCATCTAATAGCTTCTTGGAAGAGATTTTCTCCAGTAATTGATACTTTACATGGACAAAACGAGCATGCCATATTGTCGCATTGTCGGATTGACTAGTATTTTTACATAAGCCTCTTCTGCTGACATAACAAACGTAGAACCTTTCTTTTGACCAGCACAAACAACATTAGCATTTAAATTTCTCATATTATCAAGAACATGCACATTATTTGCGCTAAACAAAACATACTTCCCAGAATCTGTAATTTGAGAGAAAGAAATTAAATTTTTCTTCAAACCTGGTACATGATAAACATCATTTAATTTGACAACTCCAGTTTTTGCACCCTAAACACCAATCTTTATGATACCTGCATTCATTACTAGATGAGTTGAATTATTGACTATAATAATAACTCGATCATTATTGTGTCATCGTAACTCTGAAAGCAATGAATCATTTCTAGTTATATGATGAGAGTAACCAGAATCAATGATCCACTCTTTATTATAGTTTATATAGTTAACAAGAGGTTGATTTGGTGTTAATTTGGAGCCTTCAATTGCTTCAATGGTGAAAAAGGGAGCTACTGTTTATATTTTACGATGACAAGGTACTGAAAGATTTATAGCAAAATGGAATAACAAACTATCCTTAAAAACTCTCACTACTCACTAAAGAGTATACCTACAGATAATCACAATGATTTAAAGGATAATTATTTGACTTAGTATAATCCTAAGAAATAGAAACAAAACGCTAACAAATACAAACCAGTAAAGGCTAACTAAAATTGACAGCAACAAATAAGTAAGATGCACTAATTTTTAACAAGGTTGTGGCTAAAAGTTAGCTTTATACTAAAACTTTCCTTTGCCATGATGCACCATAGTATTCCAAATTCTCATATTTCATTTATTTTTCAGTTTTTTGTATTCTTTTATCCGTTTTCAGAAACAAGGAGCTCAATTGGTTGTACATGAAGGCAAGCGTCGACAAGTCTGGGAGAATTCATGGTCTGATTCTTACTTAGATTTGCATCTGATGTCTCCTGGCACTGCTCGGGCTATGATTCATGCATGGTTGATGAATATACGTTCTCTAGTATTTGAGGGAAATGAGTTACCAAAAATGGTTAAGGTGTGTAAAATTGTTTGCATATCTTTACTAATTAAATGTTTTATGTTAATGTTCCATTTATAAGAGGAAATTCTAACACTTCTTCTTTAAGCATTTTGACCGGATGGGGGAAACGTAGCAAGGTAGTTGGCGACAGTGTATTAAGATGAGCAATTCAGGAACTTCTCACAAACATGGCCTCACCCTTTCAGCTATCCATATGCAATTTAGGTCAATTTATGTCACAAGGATCTCTACTTGTCTCATGGTTGAGAAAAACTGGCACAGTGAACGTGCTTTTACTTCATGATGATAGAAGCTATGCAGAAAATATAGTGTTGAATCAAATTTCTAATCTGCAAACGCTACCTTTATAATTGTTTGTTTTTTCTTGCAAATTTTTATCCATCACCTTCAAGCTGTGATATATGAAAGTTAATAGAAAAGAGGCATATACAATGGTGTCCTCGTAATAGAAAACTGAATTACTAAAGGTGAAAATCCATATAATCTTAACATATTAAGAGTTATTTATATAGAAGATCACATAATTGACTATAACTAACTATAAGTGCCATTTGATATTGTGAATTGCTTCCAAGTTGTCGCTCGCCACTATATCATCATCCACATAGACTAAAAGTTCCATGAAACCTGTACTTCCAATTTTGAGAAACAAAGAATGATCTTATGTAGCTTGCTTGAAACCGTACTGAAGTAACGCTGAAGTCAGTTTAGCATTTCATTATCGACTAGCCTGTTTTAGGCCATAAAGAGATTTAATCAATCTGTAAACTTTGTTTCTGTGTCCTTCATAAACCTTAGGAAGCTACATATACACTTCTTCATCAAGTTATCTGTGAAGAAATGCATTGTTAATATCAAGTGATGTAAATGCCACCCTTTGATTGCTGCTAATACAAGAAGAAATCAGATGGTTGTCATTTTGACCACTGGACTAAAATATCCAAAAAATATAAGCCCTTTTGTTGTGTGTAGCTTTTAGCAACTAGCCTAGCCTTGTATCGCTCCACTGATCCATCTACTTTCCTTTTTATTTTGAAGACCCATTTACACCCGATTACGTTCTTACTAGTTGGCAAATTAACCAGCTCTTAAGTATTATTTTTTTGTAATGCCTTTATTTATGCTTTCATAGCTTGTCTCCAATATTCATTTTTAACTATTTATTCATAAGTTTGTAGCTCATGATCTTGATCAACTGCAACTGCAAACGCATAATGCTTACGAGTTAGTTTAGAATAAGAGAAAACATTACAAAGTTGATGAGGACTTGATCTTTGAGTAGCCATGCACTTGTAGTCAGTGAGGTACTGTGGCTTTGACTTTGTTCTCTTGCTTCTTCGTAAGATGTGATTCGGATGCTGTTGAGATGCAACTTGAGCTGGAATCTGAGTTATAGGTTGATAATGAACATATGAAGGAATAACAGTTGGTGATGTTGAAACAAAAATCTGATAAGGTGGCATCCATTTCTGGTAATGATGAAACATCATAAATAGGTGGGATGTCATCAAATAACGACTGAACTGATGAAGAAGGCAGAATTACGTGATCATTGTTTGGCTTATCATAAATCTGCATATCAAGAGTTAGTGTAGAAAATTGAAATATATGTTCATAAAAGGAAACATCCCAAGAATTAAAAATCCTTTGAGCTTTAAGATCAAAAAGTTTAAAACCTTTAATACTTGGAGAGAAACCAAAGAAAACATATTTGATGCTTTTGTAATCAAATTTATTGTTAATATTAGAATGAATCGAAGCAAAAGCAAGGCAACCATAAACTCTTAAATTATCGAAATTTGCTGGTTTAGAATGTAGTGCTTCAAAAGGTATTCTAGTTAAGAACAGAAGTGGGTATTCTGTTGATCAAGTAAATAGCTTGCATCACATTCTAGTTAAGAACAGAAGTGGGTATTCTGTTGATCAAGTAAATAGCTTGCATCACACATTCACCCCAGAAATGTATAGGCAAGTTTGCTTGAAATCTTAGTGCTCTTGCCAAATTCAAAATATGTTGATGTTTTCTTTCGACAATACTGTTTTGTTGAGGAGTTTTCACAGATGTTTGATAGATTATGCCGTGTGATTCATAGAAAACTGGAATATTAAACTCTTGTCCATTATCACTTCTAATACATTTGACAACACTACTAAATTGGGTAGAAGCATAAGAAATGAAATTCTTCATAATTGTTCTTGCTTCAGATTAGGTTTTTTAGTAAAAAATCAAAGTAAATATGCTAAAATCATCAACAATAGTGAGAAAATACTTATGCCTTTTAAAGGTGGGATCATAATTATCTCACTAAATGTCAATATGAATGAGATCAAAGACAACATTGCTAACAGAAATGCTGATAGGAAAAGGTAATCGTTTCTGTTTTGACATATGACATATTTCACAAGGTTTAATATAAAAAACAAAAGGAAATAACATTTTTAATTGAGGAAAAGAAAGATGGCCTAACCTAGTATGCCATAGTATGGAAGTGTCTTTATTACATGTAACAAAACTAGTAAAAATATTAGTCAAACTAGGCAAAATAACATTGGAAGTCAGCTTGTATAATCCTTGGGAATGCTCAGCAACACAACCCCAATCATCTTCTATGGCTGGATGCTCTAGATTATACAATGAGAAGATGATACAATTGTGTAGCAAGAAAGATCATGAACCAATTTATTGATGGATAAAGGATTAAAATTAAATTCTGACATATATAAAACATTAAGAAGTTCCAAAGAATCATTCAAATAAATAGTATCAATGTGAGAACCCGAACTCTACATTTGTTAGGAAGATGGACATAAACATCGTGAACCAACTTATAAGAAAGTAAAAATGCTAAAGAACAAGCTATATGATCCGTAGCGCCAGTATCAACAATCCATTCATTATAATGAGAATGATTCATAGTAGCAATATTTAAAGAAATGTGTGGAGTTATCTCATGGTTTGAAGGAATCAAACTTGTGGTTAACTTTGTTAGTATACAATTTGGCAAAGTCCCTGCATTAACATGATGAGAAGTAAATGGAAGCCCTTATAGTAGTTGTAATAACTGATCATACTAATCCTTAGTGAAATGAAAAATTAGGAACCTGATCCTCAATAGTTTCAGAGGTATGATAATCAATAGATTGATTATTAGCATCATCAGTATCCACAACATTAACACCCGATTTGAAGACTTCTTGGAATTCTTTATATTGACAGGATACCCATACTTCTTATAGCATCTGTCAATGGTATGACCCTCCTTTCCACAATGGATGCAAATCGGTGGTGTTGAATTGTTAAAGAACTTTCATTGTGCAGAAGCAGTAGTACCTTTAACTGCTAAAGCACTGATGTCAGAAACCAGAGGCCTTTTCTGTTGAATAACCAAAGAGAACGCCTTATTTAAGAATAGTAAAGGATCCATCCACATAATTTGCGATTTCAAACAACCCCGTATATTCTTGGAAAGATCACAAAAACATTGAGGATTATAAGAACAAGATGGGAGAGGACGCAAGATTTGCAATTCATTCCACAAGATTTTTAGCTTGGTGAAGTACCCATGTACAGACAGAACATCTTGTTGACAGGTATAAATTTCAAGCTGAAGATCATATTTACGAAAAGAGTTGCTTTGAGCAAATCTAGCTTTGAGATCATTCCAAATCTCATATGCAGATTCCAACCAAATAATGGACTGCGCAATAGAAGAGGAGACGGAAAGGATAAGCCAAGAGATTACCGAATTGTTACATCTTTCCTATGGAACAAACAAAGGATATATGAAAGATGGCTACAAAATCGATCCATCGACAAAGCCGAGTTTATTCTTGAACAGAAGTGATATGTTCATGGCTGCTATTGATGATAATTCGGACCAGTTAGAACCGAAGAAACAAGAACAAGAGTCGGATTCTCGTTCACATGAAGATAGTAAGGACTGGAAGGATTATCTTCTGGTTTTGACGTCGAACCATAAGCACTATTAGCATTTGAGGTGTTGAAACTTGCCATAGTAACAAGTTTCTAAGTAAAGAAAGAAGAAAAAATACCGATAAAGAAACTATAATATTTTTGGTCGTGTATAAAGAAAATGCAAGAAAGACTGAAATTCTTAGAAAGAATCTAGAAAAATTAGAGAAGCGGAATCATAAGCTCTGATATCATGATAGAAAACTGAATCACTAAAGGTGAAAATCTATATCATCTTAACATATTAAGAGTTATTTATATAGAAGATCACGTAACTGATTATAACTAACTATGACTAACTAACTTAACTATCAACTTATGTTATATAATTCTAACACCTCTGGACAATGTCCCAGCTCTCTAAGCTGCACATAGTTCTCGAATCCCATCTGCATATTATACACTTGGTTGACTTTGCTCCCCACAAGAAACCGATTGTATTGCAGATTTGATCTTTCAGTCTCTCAGTTTTACAAGTTAACATGTAATTATTGAATAAACTTAAATGTGAAGTTCAAGGGTTTGAAGAGTTACGGTGGTTACAATAATCAAGGGTCAGAATTTATGGTAATATTTAATTTTCTGTTTTTGAGTTGTTTAGTTTTCCTAGTTTTAAATATTGTATGAAGTTCAAGAGTCTAAAGTAGCTTATAAATAGGTTTGTATTCTGTTGCAAATTATATGAGAAAATAAAGAAAACAGAGAAAGGTTTTAGAGGAAAAGTTTTGTCTTTGTTCAAATTGGTATCAGAGCCAGATGGAGAATGTGATGGGTCAAATGTCGCTACCCCGATTGACGAAGGCGAACTATGAGAATTGGAGCATTCAAATGAAAGCTCTTCTCGGGTCTCAAGATGCTTGGGAAATAGTCGAGACTGGTTTTGTAGAACCAGAAATTACCACGGGATATTCGGCGGCTCAACACAAGGCGTTGAAAGAAACGCGAATGAAGGATAAAACGGCATTGTATATGCTGTTCCGAGCTGTTGACGAGTCGGGTTTTGAGAAAATTGCAGGTGCAATAACTTCAAAAGAAGCGTGGGATATTTTGGCGAACGTATACAAAGGAGCCGATCGAGTCAAGCAAGTCCGCCTCCAAACTCTTCGTGGCGAATTGGAAGGTATGAAGATGAAAGAGTCTGAAGGTGTATCCGACTACATCACACGTGTCCAGACCGTGGTGAACCAACTCAACCGAAATGGTGAAGCGTTAACCAATGCGCGAATTGTGGAGAAGATCTTGAGGTCATTAACCGACAGTTTCGAGAATGTCGTATGTGCCATAGAAGAGTCAAAGAACCTAGCAACGCTCACGGTTGATGAGCTCGCAGGTTCTCTCGAGGCACACGAACAACATAAGAAGAAGAAGGAGGAGGAGACACTCGAGCAAGCACTTCAAACCAAGGCGTCAATCAAAGACGAAAAGGTACTCTATTCTCAAAACTTTCGAGGTAAAGGGCGTGGCAGTAGAGGTCGAGGAAATGGTCGTGGTGGTAGAGGTCGTGGTCAAGAAGGGTATTATGAACAGAACGAGCAATCAAGCCAACAAAATTGGCGTGGAAAAGGACGCGGTCATAGGAGAGGTGGCCGGTCGAATTATTCCAACATCGAGTGCTACAAATGTCACAAATACGGTCACTATGCAAAGGATTGCAACTCCAATAAGTGTTACAATTGTGGCAAGGTGGGGCATTTCGCTAAAGAATGTCGAGTCGAGAAAAAGGTTGAAGAGACAACCAATCTAGCAACGGAAGATGAGGAAGGTTTTCTCTTGATGGCTCATAACGAAGTCAACATCGACAATGACACGGTGTGGTACCTCGACTCGAGTGCAAGCAACCATATGTGTGAGTACAAACATTTGTTCAAGGAGATGCGAAAATTTGAAGATGGACACGTATCTTTTGGAGATGCGTCAAAGGTCGAGGTCAAATGCCAAGGTACGGTTTGTTACTTATAAAATGATGGATTGGTAAGGTCAATCCAAGATGTGTATTACGTACCAGACCTCAAGACCAACATTTTGAGTATGGGGCAACTCATGGAGAAAGGT
>JANIPM010000009.1:40358287-40369723 GCA_027478405.1 Erythroxylum cassinoides
ACTTTTTTCAAAATTAGTCAATATTTCATTAGTGACGGAGGTATTTGTGATAGAAGGTGATAACTTTAGAAATTAGACACTATTAATAGGACAGACTAATATTAATTCTTTTAGTGATAACTTTTTCTTCCATTAAAAATAAAATTTTATATAGTGAATATCTTAGGAGCTTTAATAAAATTGATTTCGTTCATATTGTTCTAAATTCACCCATTATTATGAAATAAACATTTATTGAGAATAGGAAATTGATACATATTACACAAACAAAATGCAAAAGTAAAATAATTTAGTATATACGCCAAAACACAATAATAAAGTTAGTACTTAGCATTCAAATCATAGTAAAGGAATGTTTTTGATACTTAAATATATTATAATAAATGAGTCATAATTCCATATAAAGTACAAGTAAGATTTCATAAGTAGTATGACCATTTTTTTCAATAATAATAATAATATCACAAAAAGAATAATGGTATGAATTGCATACAAGTAAACGCAAACAAACATTTTGTTACAGTATTAAGATTATGATATAACTTACCTGGAATATAATTTATTCAAAGGACATTCTATTGTGTGTTTAGTCTCATTAATGTTCATTTGATTAATTCCACTAAATTTAAACTTTGGAGGTTTTAGATATCTCATTGGATCAAAAGGAGCATATGTTATAATTCATGTCCTTTTGAAGATTTGAAATAAGTTTGAAGACAAAAGTTATATAGGAAAAAAATCATGATGATATAAGAGTTTTCAATTCTAGATAACTTTCATAAACAATAGTTTTATTAAAGTTTGATTTTTATAATTTGTTTAAGAGTATTATTGGATTATTTGTGTGTGTGTGTGTGTGTATCAATTTTTACTTAATTCTAGAGGTGGTTAGTAGAAGTCTTTTGGGTGACAACCTTAGCGTTTTCGAGAGTTAAAAAAGTAAGAGAGATTTAGAGAGCTTGATAGAGAGGTTCTACTATAGTTGTCTTGTGAGAACTTGACTACCTTGAAATCTTATATCTCTTGTATCTTGTTTTTTAGTACATAGTGGATTTTTTTAATCGATATTTCACTGGAAGAATGTTCATGTTAAAAATATTGTGTTCGTTATTCTTGAGTCATCTTTATTATGTGAGTAGTTTTTTATTGACTAAATGATCTTGAAGATCTTATAAGCATTATTGCTTGAAGCAACCCAATAAGTGGTATAAGAGCCTAAGACATAGAGAATGTAGCTCTATGATGAATTTAACATTGACCACTTTATCTCTACGATCCAATCAATGTGGATAGAAGTATAAAAGAAGATGTCTCATCTAAGCTAGAGAAGATGATAAATAAAGAGTGGAAGAAGATAAAGTGGAAGATCTTGGGAATTATTAGGCAGTGGATTGATATTAGTATCTTCAACCACATATCCTAAGAGACGAATCCTTTTGATTTGTGGTAAAAGTTGGAAGGTCTCTATGAGAGGAAAGGTGTTCATAACAAGGCCTTATTTATTAAAAGGCTTGTGAACTTAAAGTTCAAGGTTGGAAAATTTGTGTCGAAGCATGTAGGGATACATCATAAACAAATTGACTATGATGAAGACTATCCTCGATGATGAATTACAAGCTTTGTTCCTGTTGAGTTATTTATTTGACAGTTTGGAAAATTTGGATATAATTTTCAATAGCTCCACTTTGGATCATGTGCTTTCTTTAGACATGATCAAAGAGAGTATGTTCAATAAAGATATGAGGACGAAGGAGATCAAATTTAACAATACAGGCTCTTATGGATAAAAACAGAGGAATAAACACAAGTATAGGTCCTAAAGGGCAAGGTAAGTCAAAAAATATGTTGAAGTCGAGAGATAGCAAGGAAACGTGTCACTACTACACCAAACCTATCACCATAAGGAAGTTCTTCTACAAATAGAAGAGAGGTTAGAAGAAGTAAGACAAATAGAAGGTTGGAGATGACAACATACTATAGCAATGATAATAAGCATAGATGATGAAATGTCATTGATTTATGCAACTAGTGAGTGTCTCCATATGAATCACTTAAATTCGGAGTTACTTATTAATACAGGGGCATCTTATCATTGTGTTTCAAGGAGAGAATACTTAACTAACTATAGGAATGGCGATTTTAGAAGTGTAAAGATGGGCAATTAGAGTTCCATCAAAATCATTGACATGGAAGACATCGAAGTTTGAACCGATATTATCTGCATGTTGATCTTGAGAGGTGTACGTCATATTCTAGAATTATAACTCAATTTAATGCCTACGAATGTTTTTGACCAAGAAGGATACTTACACACCTTTGGGGATGGCAAATGGAAGCTATATGAAGGAGCATTGATGGTTACTCTTGGTGAATTGTACTGCTCTTTATACGTGACACACTTGAAGGTACATGTAGGAGAATCACATGTTGTTAAATAAAATACTTCAATAGATTTATGGCACCAAAGATTAAAACACGTTAGCAAGAAAGGGATTAAGTTACTAGCTAAAAAATCACGTATCCCTGTGAAGACTACATTTTCACTTAACCCTTTCTTTGTGTAGTAAAAAATACTTAGTTATTTTTATTCATAATGCTACTCATAATATCTGAACTTTATGTTGAAAACAAAAGCTAGGTGCTAGAGACCTTTAGCAGATTTCTTGCAATAGTGGAATGGGAGTAAAGAGGAAGTTGTAGTGTCTAAGAATTGACAATGAAGGTGAGTACACCTCTAATGAGTTTGAAGAGTATTATGCAAGACATTACATAAGAAATGAGAAGACAAAACTCGGTGTGCCACAGTATAATGGAGTTGTCAAGAGGATAAATAGAACCATCACGGAGGAATTTTTATATACGCTTAAATTGTCCAATTTACCAAAGTTTTCTTGGGGGTGAGGTAATCAAAACTGCATTATAAATGATTAATAGAACTTCTTCAATTCCCTTTAAGCTTGACCTAAAATAGTAGAAAACTATTAGAAGTAGGGACTTGATTTTTTATGAGCATGGGATGGGCGCATATCTCATCATAGATGCATACTAAATGATATAAGGCACTTTTCCCACTTGTTATCCCAAAACATATCCTACAACTTTGTCACTTATCTCCTACATGATTTCAAACAAATATTCCCACTTTTATAGTTAAATAATAGGGGCTAAAACTAGTAATTTTTTTAGGTTATCGAAGGCTTGTTTGTAATAATCTTTGAATTCAAAAATAATCTTTCTAAAGTAATTTGCACAAAGGAGATGCTATTTTTGAAGAATCCTTGATGAACCTTTGATAGAAACTTGTATAACCAAGAAATGAGAGAACTTGTCATGCATCGGTTTGGTAAGACAAAGATTAAATAATATCAATTTTGGCCTTATCTACTTCGATTCCCCTAAAAGAAATATCATGCCCTAAGATTATACCTTGTTCTACCATAAAATGTCCTTTTTTGAAATTAAGAAAAAGGTTAGTCTACACACATTTTTGCAAAATAAATCTTACATTATGTAAACACTCATCAAAATAATCTTTATGAATAAAAAATTATCTATAAAAACTTTAATAATTTACAATACATAATCTAAAAGTATGCTTATCCTACACCTTTAGAAAGTAGTTGGTGCATTATAAGTATCGAAAGGCTTTTGCCTATATGCAAAAGTTTCCAAAGGACAAGTTGAAGTTGATTTCTCCTAATCATTCAGAGCAATTACAATATGAAGTATCTTAAAACACTATCAAGAAAACAATATAGCTAATTTGTCTAACGTTTGATTAATAATTAGGAGAGGGAAATAATCTTTTAGTGTTATAGAATTTACTATTATGTAATTGATATAAACTCGTCATCCATTTTGAACTCTAGTAGGAACTAAATCCCCAACTTGATTGGTGACTTTGTAATCCTAATCTTCTTTAGAACTACTAATGCTGGGCTAACACACTTATTATTGAAAATTGGATAGATTATCTTGGCTTAGGGTAGCTTCAAAAGTTCTTTCTTAACTATATCCATCGTTGGTGGTTTAATCTTCTTTAAGGTTACCTTGTAGGTTTAGCTCCATCTTTAAAAAAAATCTTGTGTATATAAGTAAAAGGGTTGATACTCTTAATATCCATTACTATCCATACAATGGTCATTTTGAAGTTTTTCAGAACATCCACTAATATCTCTTCTTGTGTAAGGGTCAATTTGCTTGAGATTATCACTGACAAAAGGTCTCCCTCTCCAAGGAATACGTATTTTAAAAGTTTTGATAGTGGCTTTAACTTTAATTTGGTGCTTACACAACTGAAGGGACGAGCTAGTCATTAAGCGTGGGGATGCCTAACTCCAAGTATTGTACGGTTGACATCCGTTTCACACTTGTGAAAATGTTCAAGGCTACCATACACTCCTGTAAATAAAAATTAAGGGAAATATTATTATCTTCATCACTAAAAAGATTTTCCATCATAGTTTGAAACCATTTTTGCACTAATGAATTCAAAACATAAACTGAAATAATAGAAAAATCGACATCAGGATACTTCATTATATCATATATATTAAACTAAATAGTATCTTTACTAAATTCCATAGTCAAAGTACCTTTGTTTGACATCAAATTTTGTCTTAACCGTTTTAAAAATTGATCTTCCTAAAAAAATTGGTTTTGTTTGGTCATTATTTCCCATATCCAAAACATAGAAGTTAAAGGAAAAAATTAATTTGTCATTAACATGCACAACAACATCCTCCACGATCCACTTGGGATATAAACTAGACCTATCTAATAATTGAACAACCACCCTCGTCCTTTCTAATGGTCCTAAATTAAGTGATAAATAAATAGAATAAGGCATGATTTTAATGGATGACCCTTAATCTAGCACGACCTTTTCTAGTTTAGAAGAACCAATAATGCATGGTATGGAAAAGATACTTGGATCCTTTCACTTTTTTGGGAGGGTTTTCAGAACGTTAGAAAATACATTTCCTCCTAGCCTTACTTTTTCAATCCCTTTCAATTTCTATCTTCTTTTTACAGTAAATAGTACCTCTTAAGAATTTAGCATATCTTGGAGCTTGTTTAATTGCATAAAAAAGAGGAATATCTTATATAAATCAACATCTCATTCCAATTTTCAGTTATCGTTCAATGTATCTAGAAAAGGAGGAAATATAAATAAAGGAGAAGCATGTGACTCACCTTTAGGTGTGGGCATGCTTTCTTCTACTTTAGCATATACATTGCCTTTCATACGTGAGTTTGATGAAGGTGGGACTTCTACAGGTTGCTCAACTTGCTTTCCACAGTGCAATGCAATAGCATTAGAACTCTCCTTACGACTTACTATCGTTGTGATGGAAATTTATTGACACCTTGAGATTCTAAGCGACTAACTATAGTGGCTAATTGACCTATTTTATTTTCCAAATTTTGATTATTGGTTTTTGTTTCTTGTGTTTTAACAATATCTTCAGGAGGCATACCCTAATTGGATGTTTAAGCTTATTGTGGCTTCCTCGGAGGATGGGATTGCTTGTATTATTGAAAATTAACTGGTGGTTAATTTAATGGTACTATATTAAAAGTTAGGATAGTCTTTTAAACGGGGATTATACATGTTTAAATATGGATTGTATTAACATTGAGGTTATCCTAAAAACCTAATATTACATTTTCTTGTTCTATTAAATTTTCATGTAATGTTGGGCATATATCAGTTGGGTATCCTACTGTTAATCACAATTCACAATCCTTGACAGCTTCTTACAACCAATTGACAAACAATTGCAATAAGATTATCTATATGTTTTTTAAGCGACAAAACATTTATCTAATTAACTATCGAGTTTAGTAGTCCGTCCTGTCACCAAACACCTGGGAATTAAATGCCATATTAACGTTCAATGTGCGAGTTGCATATGGTGTTTTCTTAACAAGTGCTCATTCACTATGACATTGATAATACTCCTTACAGTAGGTAGAAGTCTATTGTAAAAATAACAAATTAGGAGTTGTTTGCTAATTTGGTGGTGTAGTCAACTAGCAAACAACTTTCTAAAAGGTTCCAAGTAATCATATAAAGACTATCTAATGTGTTGTAGAATACTACAAATCTCCTTTTGAATGGTCACGAACCTTGAAGTTGGAATTCTTTTTCAAAGAATTAGTTCTTTTTTTCTTTCCATATGGTGATACTTATTGGTAGGAAGTAATTATAACCGATCCTAGGTATTGTCATTTGATTTGATCTTCGATAACATTATTAAGCTTTATTCCTGTATATACAACATGAAACTCTTGAAGATGCTTGTATGGATCCTTATTTATAGTACTACAACAGTTTGCAACAAATGATTTAAACCACATTTTAACTTAAATGTAACATTTGCATTGAAATTAGGAAAGATTATGTGGTGAGGTTGTTGGTTCAAATATGGTTTAATGAGTTCTTATAGCGTCTGATTGCTTTACATATTTTTTATTATTTCACGAATTATAGTGTTACACTGCTTACGAATTGTTATTTCTTTCTTTAGCTTTCTTGCAGTCTTTTCCAATCAAGTAGTATCTCCAATTCCTTGACTATGAAACTAAATAAAAAAAGCATCTAAACATATTAAAATAATATTATAAAGGATTTAAATGCTGAGAAGACCCTAAAGGAATTTCACATAGTGTATACGGGTATGAAACTAAATGGAGTTAAGAAGGAGCAAATAAAAATGAGAGCTTTTTTGTTCTTCTTAAAGGATGTATTGGGATGTGGTTGGTGAAGAGGTTTTCTAGTTTGTGACCCAGACTATTAATTCTGGTGTGATGGATGCTCAGGTTGCTAAGGGTTTTATTGTGCTTATTCCTAAGGTTCATGCTCTAGAATCGATTTCTCAGTTTCGACCTATTACATTTTGCAACGTGTTGTATAAAGTGGTAATGGAGGTTTTGTCGAATCGTTTGAAACCTTTTATTGATGGTTTGGTTAACCCGTTCCAGAGTAGTTTTTTTCTTGGTCGTACCACTGTTGATAATATTATTATTATTCAGGAACTACTGCATTCTTTTAGGGGGTCTAAAAGTAAAGTGGGTCATTTTGCTTTGAAAGTTGATTTGGAGAAGGCCTATGATAGGGTCAATTGGGACTATCTATGGTTTGTGTTGCAGGTCGTTGGTTTTCCTTCTCAGTGGGTTAATCTGCTCTTAAGTGCTCTTTCTCAGTCTTCCTTAGCTATTCTATGGAACGACAACCCCTCTATGTCATTCTCTGCAATTTGAGGGCTTCACTAGGGTGATCCAATCTCCCTTTATTTATTTGTTCATTGTATGGAAGGTTTGACTATGCTTATACAAAGAGCATTGATGAGTAAAAAATGGATACTGGTTAGGGCATATAAAGGTGGGCCAGGTATTAGTCACTTACTTTTTGCTAATGATTTGTAGATTTTTGGTAAGGCTTCTGCTAAGCTGGCTAAAGTGGTGCGTGAGGTGTTGAATATGTTGTGTATGGCAAGTGGGCAGAGAGCTAATCTTTCTAAGTCAAGAATTTATTTTTCAAATTTTGTTTCTCGTCTTCAAAAGTCTCGGTTACAACAGTTGCTAGGAGTAGCAGTTACTTCGGATTTGGGTAGGGATTTGGGTGTTCCATTGTTGCACAGTCGTACCTCAATTGCTAATTATAAGCATATTGTGTGTTCTGTGGAGACAAGGATGGCTAATTGGTGTTTTAACTTTCTGAGTCCCGTTGGGAAGGAAGTGCTTATTAAGTCTTCTATTTCTTTACGGCCAATTTACACGATGCAAATAATTTGGTTACCTTCCTCTATTTATAGTAATTTAGATCGTTTGGCTTGTGATTTTTATTAGGGTTCCTCGCGGGATAGGTGTAAGTTGCATTTGGTTGGTTGGAATTGGCTTATTAGGCCAAAAACTTATGGTGGTCTTACTTTCAAAAGTTCTAGATTGATGAATGTTGCTTTGTTGGGTAAGTTGGGATGACAGTTGTTTTTGAATGATTCTGCTTTATGGGTGGAGGTGTTACGTCAGAAATATTGTAATGGTGGGTCTTTTCCCTTTTTTGCTAAGGGTTCGGCTTCCAGTTTATGGAAGGGGTACTTAAAAGTTTTAATTTGTTGTTTTCTCTTTCGGTTTGAAGGGTTGGGAATGGTTCTTAGATTAGTCTGTGGTTTGATAATTGGTGCTCGGGGGGTCGTTTAGTGGATCATATGGATGGTTGACAGTAGGGGAAGAACATTTTTAGGTAGCGCATATAATTAATGATGGTTCTTGGGATTTTTCAGGCTTACGTTCTGCAATTCCGGTCCATCTCAGGGAGGTTATTCAAGCAATTCCTTTGCCTTTATTTACTTCAGTGTAGGATACTATGTCTTGGTGTTTTTCTTCGAATGGTGCATATTCGGTTCGAGCAACTTATAAAGCACTTCTTTCGAAAGAGGTGTCTAATGTTTCTTTTTTGTCTATTTTTTCTTGGTTGTGGAAGGTTGCTGGTCCACCGAAATTGAAACACTTCTTATCATTACTTGGCACTCATTTCTTCCAACGAATTCTTTGCGGTTCTCACAGGGTTTAGGCACCTCTAATTTGTGTGGAGTGTGCTCTTTATATGCTGAGTCTCCTTTGCATTTGTTGCGTGATTGTAATCGTACAGTTGCGTGGTGGCAACAGTGGGATGCTCCTGCTGACTTTTTTATTATGGCGGATTTGGTTGATCGGCTAACTTTGAATTTGCGAGCTTGTGCTGTGGGTCCTTTTGGTTTTGACTGGACACATTGGTTTCTAGCAGGTATTTGGTGGTTGTGGAAGGCTAGGAACTTATGGGTCTTTCAACAGGAGTTTCTTTCTTTAGTAAATTTGAATGGTTGTGTCTTTAAAGTTGCAATGGACGTGCCCTTCACTTCTGTTTCAAAACCGAAGCTTCAAGGTGTGAGGCATTGGATTGGTTGGATTACGTTGCCTACTAGTTGGGTAAAGTTGACTTGTGACAGCAGTTCTATTGTTAATCCTGGGTTGATTAGTGGTGGAGGGTTGTTGCGTGATTCTTTTGGTCGTTGGCTAGGGGGTTATTCGTTTCGAATTGGTGTTTCGACTATCTTAGTGGGGGAATTATGGTCCATTTGAAATGGTTTGATTTTTGCATGGGATCATAATTTTCAGCTAGTAGTTGTAGAATCTGATAGCATGACGGCGGTTAGGATGGTGACTTGTGGTGTTCTCTCTTCACATCTGATACACTCATATTTTCATATATGTTTAGGGATTAATTCAGAGTAATTTACATTCATTTTATGTTCATCTATGGTTGGTTTATCATGTTTTAGCATTATTCGAGGTCCGTTGACGTAAAATACATAAATGAAATAAATAGACTTGAATTGCACTGTTTTTGAGTTTCCGGCAGACTTGACCTCTAGTCATTGTGGGATTTTTATCTCGAGATTGGTTTAGCCAAAAATTCTAAAATTTGATACGTAAACTCTTGAATCATTGACGGATATTTTGGGACCAATTGCAATTTTTTTGGAGTTGGAATTTAGGAGAAATAAATTAACGAAATTCACGTCATATTTTGGAGCGCCAGAATGACCTATCGACGATGTTTCGGCCATAACTTTTGACTCAGATGGTGAAATTCCGTGATTCAAGTCTCGTATCAAAGCTAACTCAAAGACAAATATACTGATAAAATTTGAGCTCCTAAGTCATCACCATTTAATTTTTATGCATTGTCGAAATTGGCCTTAAGAAAAACCATTCCAACCAGCTCATGTACGTGCACTTTCTATTCACAAAAAGCCTCTATCCTTGACTTTCCAACAACAAACCAGCACCCAATCTACCGAAAGATGACTCACACAGCAGCGACTTTCTTTTGCTTGAATTACTCCATCAAAACAGCTAAAGATTGATAGCTCTTCTTTACCACGCCACCGCCACTATTTTTGACTGCAGCCTCCACACATCCATCAGCCAACAAAAATAGCCACAAAATTCATTCGCGCTATACTCATTTCAAGCCTTCATTTTGGACTAAAAGAGCAGCTTCACTTATTCTTCTAGCAAGCAATCACGACATCTCTTCAACAATTCTCAACAACACAAAAGTCTTTATTTCACAGTCATAATTCACGCACAAGACAACAAGTTTTTATTCACTTTCATCCACTTTCAACGATACTGTCATTTTTGAAGCCCCTCTCTTATTACAACAAAACAAACAACACATGCACAAGAGGAGCTATCAACACTCATTTTTTAAAAATGGTTGAAAGTGGATGGAAGCTTGTTGTCTTGTGCGTGGATTATAGTTGTGAAATGGAGACTGTTGTGTTGTTCAGAGAGTTGTTGGAGAGATGTCGTGATTGCTTGCTAGAAGAGTGGGTGGGGCTGCTCTTTTAGTCCAAAATGGAGGCTTGAAATGAGTGTAGCGTGAATAAATTTTGTGGCTGTTTTTGTTGGTTGGTGGATGTGCGGAGGCTGCAGTCAAAAATGGTGGTGGTGGCGTGGTGAAGAGGAGCTATCAATCCTTGGCTGTGTTGGTGGAGTAATTCAAGTAAAAGAAAGCTGTTACTGTGCGAGTCATCTTTCAGTGGATTGGGTGCTAGTTTGTTGCTGGAGAGTCAAGGATGGAAGCTTTTTGTGAATGGAGAGTGCACGTACATGGGCTGGTTGGAATGATTTTTTTAAGGCTAATTTCGACAATGTATAAAAATTAAATGGTGATGATTTAGGAGCTCAAATTTTATCAGTATCTTTGTCTTTGAGTTAGCTTCGATACGAGACTTGAATCACGGGATTCTTCATCTGAGTCAAAAGTTATGGTCGAAATATCGTCGATAGGTCATTCTGGTGCTTCAAAATATGATGTGAATTTCGTTAATTTATTTCTCCTAAATTTCAGCTTTGAAAAATCTGCAATTGGTCCCAAAAAATTTGTCAATGAGTCAAAAATTTAAGTATGAAATTTTAGAATTTTTGGCTAAACCAATCTCGAGATAAATTTCTCACAATGACTAGAGGTCAAGTCTGTTAGAAACTCAAAAGCAGTGCAATTCAAGTCTATTTGTTTCATTTATGCATTTTATGTCAACGAACCCTGAATAATGCTAAAACATGATAAACCAATTATAGATGAACATAAAATGAATGTAAATGACTCTGAATTAAGTCCTAAACATACGTGAAAATATGAGTGTATCAAATTCCTCAACACTTAGCTCTTGCTTGACTTCAAGTAAGAAAAAGAACATAAAGTAAAACTATAGAAGACCTGAAAAACAAAGTGCAGAAAAACAAAAAAATGCAATGCAATGAAAAATACTTAAGTATGCAGCTTTTAAATCAGATCCTCAATCATATCAATTAATTCAAGCATGATAACTAGAATTCGGTTTACCACGATCAACACATAAAATCAATGAACTCAGTTTA
>JANIPM010000009.1:40458196-40468999 GCA_027478405.1 Erythroxylum cassinoides
TACATAATTGTTTTTTCTGTTTTATACTTGTTTTTAAAGTTCTAATCAAATAAGCTTATGGCATCTTCTTATTTATAGTTTTTTTATCTCTACTTATATTAGGGTGTCCTCTTATCATATTAATGATTTTTATAAAAAAAGTGTAGATGCTAAACTTTTTTTTAAAAATCCATTTTATAAAAGGGATGAACTTAATTTATCATACTAAGGTAAAAAAATTTATTTTAAAACATAAAATTGTTAATTAATTCCGAAACACTATTAGGTGAATCATGATAGATCGAGTTATTGTTCCATATAAACATCATTGATCACAAAACATTAGTCTCCTCTACATAATCACTAATCAAGCAAAATGCCAATGAGATCAATAAAGAGTTGTAATTACAAATGCAGTCAAACAGGAGGCGTTAATGCTCATAATAGTGAAAGCATATATTGAATCAAATCTTACAGTTCTTGCTTTAGAATTTAATGGTATGTTTAAAACTCACTACTTAAATTCTTATAAAAGTTTGTTTAAAATCTTAGATATATGGATTGTAGATACATGCTTGAACACTTTATTAAGCTCATTGCAAACTAGTTAGGACATGATTAGAAGTGGTTTTCACATTTTTGGTCTATAAAAATAAATGTACCTGTGGATTTTGAGATGGGTTTATGCTTCCTATTCTAAGCATGCTTAATTGCATTCTTTGGTGGAATTCAAACTTGGTATATCAACTTAAACTGATTTATCATTATATTATTTACAAATTAAATTGCATGTAGTTGTTTAGTAATTTTCTTTTAATTATAAAGCTGCATGGATGAAAGTTGGATGTCTCATTGGAAATTGTCCACTTAATACTCAAAAGGAGTGAAAACTTTCATGAAATTTATAAAAGATCAAATAAGTTTAGAATATGAAATTCGTTGTCCAAGCATAGACTACTTAAATTTTAACATTCAAAGTTAAGATGTGGCAAGTTGTCTAGATGGAGTACTAAAGGGTATATAGCCTATCCTATGTGTAACTGTCAAACTCATTGAATGAAGCTATGAAGTAAAATATGTTATATGGGACATTGTCGTTACTTCAAAAATGGGCATAAATGGCGAAGAAGCAAATTGTTTAATGATAAAGTAGAATATAGTGAAGCTCCTTTACACTTGTATGGTGTTGGTGTGGTTGATCAACTATGACATTTGCAAGAATTTACACCTAGCAAACACCCAAGTAATAGAAAGCAAAATAGAAGTTTTCTTGATCTTAATTGGAATTAAAAAAACATATTTTTCAATTTTCCATACTGGAAGGATTTGCTATTGAAGCATAATCTTGATGTCATGCACATTGAAAAAACATTTATGAGAATATTTTAGGTATTATGATGGCAAATTGTAAGGTACAATTAAGGTTAAATTAGACTTGGAAGAAAATAATTGTATTTGAAAAGAAGAGATAATGGGTCATACATGATTCCAGTTGCATGTTACGATATGTTAAAAAAGGAGAAATTTTTTTTGTTAATTTCTTAAATCGGTTAAGTTTCTTGATGGGTATGCATCTAATATAGCTTGTTGTGTCAATGCTAATGAGGGAAAGTTTTAGGGTTCAAAAACCATGATTGTCATGTATTTTTATAATGATTACTTCTTATTGGCATAAGTAGGTGTTTACTAAAAGATGTTTCTATAACTTTGGTATAGTTGATTGAGTTTTATAAGCAATTATGTTGTAAGATATTGAAAATAGAAAAGCTTGAAAAAAAATGAAAAGACATAACTTTAATTCTATGTAATCTTAAACTAGTTTTTCCCCCATCATTTGGTAATTTATGAACTAGTTCAATTTTGATGGATGTTTCCAATTAAAAGGTATTTTACATTAACTTCTACATTTTTTCTTCAATTATTGGTAAGTAATAATTGATAATGTTTTATATTTTGTTTAGGGTTTTAGACTATCTTAATTACTATGTCAGAATAGAACTTGACTTAAAGGCTCTATTGTAGAGGCTTACATATTGAATGAATGCTTGACATTTTGTTCTATGTACTTTACTGACGTGGATACAAGATTTAATAGAGAAGAACGTAACTTTTATTTTGATCAAGATGATGGCTTGTCAGTTTTCTCTAAAAAGGTAAGGCCAGTTAGAGTAGGAAAATATGTGGAGTTAATTAAAGATGAACTTGAAATTGGCCATTGGTATATTTTGAACAATTGTTAGAAAATTATATATAAAGTATGTATATTACTTCTCAATTATTATTTCATATTTATATTTAGCATTCAATCTATAGTTTCAAACATCAATTTATGTTTTTTAAAGATAGAGAGCACAAAGATGATATTAGAAGCAAAGGAATTATTAATTTTGATGGAAGACATAAAATAAACTTCACATAATGGTTTAGGGCTCGAGTAAGTTATTTATGAAATAGTATGAACAAATGAAAATTGAATGCGAGATTAATTTTAAATTATATTTTTTGTACAGATGATATGATTATATAACCATAAATTGCCATAGGTGACACCAACATTATATGCTTTGGCATATGGGCCTTATATGTATGGGAACAATACACAAGTTGCATTGTTAATAGAGTTAGATTTCACACAAAAGGTCATAATAGTAGACTTAGAAGCCAAAATTGTGAGGTTGTTGATAAGGTACAACATAAGAATGATTTTATTGACTTCTACAATGTCACCTCAGAAATAATAATGTTGCATTACATCAAGAATAAAAAGGTTGTTATGTTTAAGTGCAAATAGTTTAATCTTATTGATAAAGGGATTATCATAAAAGTGAATGACAGTATTACTAGCATCAATATAAGTAACATATGGTATGATAATGGACCATTTGTGCTTACAAGTTAAGTGAAGCAAGTATTCTACCTCAATGACATTGTATTGGGCAACAATTTGAAATTTTTCAAAAGTTTCAACACTAAATTCTTTTTTATTTGTATGAAAGGAAAAAATGGTCCAGTGGATGAAGATGGTGATAAAGAATATTAAAAGATTGCATCGAAGCTGAATAATGTAGCCCTTGAAATGGAAGATTTGGATATATCATCATTCCATTGGAGAGATGTTAATCTTAATATATTGTAAGCAAATGTTGATGATTGACTTATGTTAATGTGATTAATGTTAATGATTGAATGTATATTGATAATGATGATTTGATGTATCATGAAAGTGCTCTTTATATTGTCTCAAACATAATCTTGATAACATTTATGTTGTTAATGTGTGTAATGTTGATGATTGACTTATGTTAGTGCAATTAACGTTAATGATTGAATGTATGTTAATAATGATGATTGGATGTATTGTAATGCCACTAAAAAATATGTTTTTTTTACAAATATCCAATATAATGGCACCTGATAATAACACAGGGAAGAAGGTGGTAGCTATGGAACTTCAATCAGATCAATCAGTTGGAACCGTCAATTCAATTCCTAGCCAACAACAACATTCTACCTCAGATACCAATGAAATTAGTCACACATAACATTTTTCCTCAAACAACAATGAAGAAACTAGTGTAGTTTGTTAATCTTTAACGCCTACAAATAGCCTTATGCTCAAATATATATTTATATATTCTAATATTTTTCATTTCATTATTGATTTGTTTTCAGCTTCCAACGCTAGTATTAGAAAAACTATGTAAAGGTAAAATTAGAGGTTGTGAATTGCAACAAATGATTGTTCCAATGGATAGCAAGTTATCAATACAAATTGATACTCAATAAGGTTGCATGTAGACAAGGTCCATTTTGCAACATTGTCAAATGAGTTAGGGATTATCGCGAGGATAAAAGTACCATGTCTAAAACATAGTAAAGACTTGAAGGAAGACAACTTACTTGAAAATGCTTTGGATAAAGTTATATTTATATTTAACTATATGCAATATTTTTTCAATTTATTTTTCACAGTTGAAATTGAATATTGTGGATATTGTGAACCCAAATATTTCAAACTGCATTACTTCATTATTGAAACAAAGGACCAGAGATCGCAGTTTCAAATTGCATTAATATTATAATTCTTTTCCTTTTGATGCAAAGGCATGAAGATATGTTTCCAAATGAGTGTCTTAAGAAAATTAGAATAGTTTATGTGATTAGTAGGCTGACCCAAAAATTCAAGTTTGTTTTCTTTGCCTTCATGTTTGCTTCCATTAATCTTGTTAGATAATTTAATATCTACCTCATCTTTTTTCCTTATTTAGGAAAATTGTCAGAAGGAAAGGGTAAGTAGAGCAAAAATGAAAACACTTTATAATCAAAAGTCAAATTCATTTGTAGTTGTCCTAAATGAATATGTAAGACCTTTGTTTGTAAGTTATAATTATATCAATAAACACTACATTATTTATTATGCCTTGTATTTTTCTTTTATAAGATAGAGTGAGAAAGAACTATATGGAAAAGAGTGTGAGATATGATCACACTATATAAAGTCACTCACTATAAGGGACGTAAATGGTGGGCATCAAAAGAACCAAAAAACAACTATGTAAGTATAAAAATTTGTTCAATATTTTAGTTCATATTTTAATGTAGTAGTAAGTAATAATATTTGGATTGAATATTGGTTTTATTTTTTAATTTTAAAATAAGATGTAAAAATTATTAGAAAAATCTATGTTTGAGGAGAATGAGCTCAATGTAAAAGACCTTTGTGATACTGTACTTAGTACACGTTCTAGCTATGTCAAAGGTCTTGGCTAGGACACTAAGCTAAATGTTTTAAGCTCATCATATATGTCATTCAACAACTTCAAGAGAAAATATAAGGGGCTTAAGGCTATCTTAGAAAAAACTTGTGCAAATATAGCAAAACATGATATGCTATTCAGAAGATTACTTGGCCCCTATTATGATAGAAATGAAGAGGAAAGTGAAGGGTATGAATTTTATGTCCTATACTTTTTTTCTTTCAATTTCTGTTTGTTTTATAATTTAAATTTAATAATTTTTTCTTAGATTACATATGTAACATCCCGTTACTGTTAACAAGGGTATTATGGTAAATTGGGACAGACTGATAGGATTACATTGCATTCACTGACTGAGCATGTTACTGGTCTCTAATTATAGAGGAACAGGTTTATTGCATATGCATTATTCATAGGTACTTGCATTCATGGTTTTCCGGTAATTAAGTGAGCATGTATTGACTGAACTGACTGAATTGACTGAATTATGATTAATTGAGAAATTAGGAGTGATTGGGTTTAAATGACTGATTTAGAATAGTTTAAGAGTGACTGGTAATTGATAATGGCTTATAGGAAGTTTTCTGGCAATTCGGGAGAAAACGCCCGGACCGGAAATATTTGAGTGACGGACCGACTGACTGTATAATACTGAGAGAATTGAATTGTGGAGGTGGAAAACCGAAATTGAAGTATAGGATCATGTATTGTATATTTTAGAGGATTTATAGGAATTTTACTGGCATTTTTAGAGTTATGGGTTCGAACCGGAAAAATGACTTAAAGACTGATGATTTCGATTCCGGTTCCGAAATTTACTGGCAAGTGGTATAGGAAGAATTGAATTGTGACTTTAGGAATATTATGTTGAGCCATTGAAATTTAGAGACTGAAAATTTAACTGATTTGAAGACCTATGTCTATAAATAGCTAAGTTTCAAATTTGGGGGAAAAATTGTCTGAGGCATATGAGTTTCTCTTCTTCCCTCTACGGTGGCTTGCGATTCCTCCCTTGGTGAGGATTCTCTGACTTTTTCCTTATGGCTTCTTCCTTATTGTGTTAGTCTAACATGTCTATGGTGATTGGTGAAGGTTAGAAGCCTTGAGATTGGTAGATCGTTGAGTTTGAAGAAATTTTAGGGTTACGGCGATTTTGAAGGATTTAGAGGATTTGAGCTTGATTGGTAAGTTTTTATGGTTTTAATGTGGTTATTTATGGTTCCTACTGTATTTATGGCATTTATTGAGTTAGATGGGGTTGTTGGGAGTGTTTAATGGGGGTTTTAGAGAGAGAAATAGTCGGAAAACGATCGGAGAAGACGACCTGCGATTTTGACGTCGCGGCGTGCCTGAAGCCTCGCCGCGGCGAATAAATAATTAATTCGTCACGGTGAGCGGGTTGGTAGGCGTCGCGGCGAGCGTCAAATTCGTTGACGCCGCAACGAGTCTGCTTCGCCTCGCGGCGTGCCCAGGTTAGGGTGTTCGCGTCGCGACGAACGTGTTTCGCGTCGCGGTGAGCGACCCGCATGCGTCGCGGAAAGGCACTGTTTCATTGGTTTGAATTGTGGTTTATTGGGTATAATTTTTGGTGTAGACCTCCGATTGAGGCGATTCCAGATTCGTTGCGGACTAGGGAAAGAGGTCTACTATTGAGAATAATTATGGGAGTTACAATTGATTTTATTGGTATTGAATTATAAGGATTAAGGTCAATTATGGTTCATAGTGTGACCTAAATGTCAAATTGAGACTATTGGAGTTCTAATTGGAAATTGCAATTGAGGTTTTGACCCGATAAATAGGAAATTGCTACAGGGGATCCGAATTGAGGTAAATTGACTGGATTTTAGGAATGGATCAAATAATTATCGATCAATTGAACAAGAGATAGGTTTGAGCATAAAATGTTAAAATTGGGTTTTAGAGCCAAAAATCGTGAACATGCATTGTACATCATTTTACTGAGACATATGCATTACTGAACTGATTAATTGAGCAATTAGTAATGGACTGTACTTTACTGTTATAGAGGCATCGTTGGACCGTCGTTCCACGGACATTGCTGGGATTACCAAGCAGTAGCTCGGAAGTTACAGGTGAGTAACCTAGCTGGTTTCTCACATCCCTGATTGCTTAAGTGTTCTGTATGAACTACTTGCAAAAGTGAACTGTATGATTACTGAAACATATTGGACTGAATGACATGTTTTTACTGTACTGAATGGAACTAATTGCAAAGGTGAATTGTATGATTACTAGCATGTGTAGGATCGAATTGCATGCTTTTACTGTAATGGACTGAACTACTGCATGACACTGAAATTGAGATACTGGGCTTTTATAACCATATCACAGAGATTACTGAGCACTGTAATACTGGGCTTTTATAGCCATACACTGTGGATTACTGAACACTGCATTATATGCATAAATGCATGATCAGATAATGGACATGTGACCCAAGTTGCTAATATCACTGAAATGAGCCTCGAGCTCTAATACTGTACTGACCGAGCCTTGAGCCCGGGGGGAGAAATCCCTGACGCGTTCCCACTGTTTACTGACTGAGCACTTGGGCACAATACTGAATAACTGGAAAAGAGTCACATGCATTGCATTCACATGCATAACTGTTATGTGACAACTACTGCTTACGTGACGACATGGTTTACTGCAAAATTGTTACATGTTACTGTAAACTGTTGTTTATTTTTGTGAAGTGTTATTTACTGCTGTAATTGTTATATTATATCGATGATTGAATATTGCTGTATTATGCTGTACGCCATGGGCGTAATGCATGAGTTGAGTGAACCATCGATGATGGTTTCTCACTGAGTTCGCAAACTCATCCAAAATTGCAACCTATTTTTTAGGATCGATAGAGTAGACCCCTAGCTCCGGAGTTAGCCTTTTTCCTGCCGTGCGAGCTGCTGGCAAGAGACGTGATGGCACACAGGTCGGTCAGCTGGGTTGTCTTTTGAGGATGATTTAGGATAGATGCTTGTATCAGCTTCCTTTTTGGTTTTGTTAGGAGACTGATAAACTTGTATATTCTGACATTGGATGACTGTAATGGATTATTATTTTGGATTCTAATTTACTGATTACTGTTTTATTGTGATTTATTTACTGCGATGCCATATGGATTTTTAGCGAAATTTTCTAGTAGTGCACCTTTATCGTGGGATACGTGTCGAAGCGACCTTCGGGCGTCCCGATATGTACCCTACGGTGAGGGGGCGCTACACCTTCAATGGTTCCTTCTTCTCTCATCATCCTTCTTTGTTCTTATGCCTGTAGTGCATTTACTAATTCTACCAAAGACATGCTTGATAGATCCTTAGCTTCTTCCAATGCAGAAATGTTAGATTCATATTTTTTAGGTAAAGTTACAAGAACTATTTGTACTTTTGTTCGTCAGAAAAATCCTTACCGAATAACCTCACCTTGTTTACTATGCCGAGTAACTTGTCGGAGTATTCTTTAATGGTTTTTAACTCTTTCATTTTTAGCATTTCAAATTCTCTGATCAAGTTGAGCACTTGCATGCTCTTTGTTCTTTCATTACCTTAGTATTCCTTTTTTAGGTAATCCTAGATATTATTTTCCTTTCTTTGTGCATCTTGATTTGAGTCATTGTAAGATTTGTTACCAAAGGAGGCACTTCATAGTCTTCCTCCGCAGCTTCCCAAACATCCATAGCATCAAGATGAGCTTTCATTCGAACAGACTAAACTTGATAGTTTTTACCATTATAAATTGGTGGTGCACCTTGAGATAGTTGTGCTTCAATCTCCATTGCTTGAAGATGGTTGCAATTCTTGTTGTAATTATGGGTAGTAAATTAGATTTGTGTTTTGGTTTCGTTCATCTCACAGATCCCTCAAGACAAAAAAACTCTGATACCATGTTGTTTTCCTAAAGCTGAAGCATAATACATAAATAGAAGTGAAGAAAAATGAGATGTTTTTATTATAGAACACTCTCATTTATTGACAGTAACATAGCTCATTATATAGAGCTGAAATGTAATAGAAAATCTTATTTATTTGCTAGCTATCACAAGAATATCTCTAAACTAATTCCTAAAATCAAGCGCTAAATATTATAATCAGATTTGCCTAAGACCTAGTCAAATTGACAATTTATTTCGTAATAATTTGCAAGCCTAAGGAATTTTCCAATAATCAAGGACATGAAAATTATGTTCTATCCATTAGCAGGACTTGGTAGGTTAAGGTCTTTTGCAAGAAGACAGAAAAACTTGATTGCAGCAACAACAATAGCTATAGCCATCTGACCTTTCCTTTCACGTAACCTCAATAGGACAAATTCATGCTGATTATTATTCGGTAAAAAACTTGAAAAACTAAATTGATTTAATTTTTAGTACTAACATTATTCAAAATCATTAGGACATATATGGCGCATATCTGTGTGTGTTAAACCTTCACTATCTAGAATATAAAAAGATAGCAATTGAAGTGAAATTGGGTTTTTAAGATCAGAAATGAGTCTGAAGAAATTGAGTTTTCATAATAAAAAATGAGTATGAGTTGTTGCATGAGAACTTACACTCCAAGGATGCCTAAATTTCTCGAGCTAGATGTTTAGTACTAGGAACTCCGTCGAGAAGAGAAATAATAGGTGTAAATGTCATGTTTATCACATCTGGCGCCATTTGTATATTACTTGCCCACTTGGCATGACTCAGCTCATGGTCATTACCTCCTCTTCTCCTAAAAATGAAAGCTACCTCCTGCAACATATAGACCTTAACAATTTGAATATTTACAGAAGTATTAATTGATTACCAAATTTTTAGGTTTAAGCATGTTATTGTGTTAACCTTGTCATTGTACATCAAGGCACCTGCACTTGAATGACTTTTTGATTCCTTAAACCTCTACTCTGCAATGTCTAATACATAACTCTCAACCTCTAACACTGAAAAAGGAGATTACTGATGCTACCGAATATAAACAACATCTTTTCCACCTATTATTGACGAAATTATGAGAAGAAAAATTAATAAAAGATATGCATAGACTTTGTCAATCAAAATTAGAAGTGAAATTCTTGAGGTTGTGTAAATAGTTCGCTGGACAATTTTCTCCACATGCAAAAGTTTACAAGATATGCATAAAGATAATGTTGGATTTTAGAACCAAAAACTAAGAAATAGAATAAAAAAGAGATAATGCCAGAGGCAATATATTGATTGATTACACTTTACATTAACAACGAAGGCCTAAATATATAGGCAATGAAATAACGAAACTAACTAATATCTAGGTAAAGAATAAAAAATAAATAAAAATTTTAAAAGTTTAATTCCCAACAGATAACAACTTTAATCTTATCTCTACTACTTTATCTTACTACTCCCAAATTTTATCTTTAAACAAAGATCACATTTTTAACAACTTTGAATCATTCTCCAACATTCCCTCTTGATTCAAAGTTTAAGACTTATTGAATCTAATAATGTACTTCTCATCAAATTTCAATGGTTGGATCACATCTCTCTATAATTATTTTCCTTGGAGCACTTATCTCCAGTCTTCTCAATAGAGCAGTTCTCTTTATTCTTCAACACGAGCACTTCTCTCGTCACTTATCTCCATAGAGGATTTCTTTTTATGATGCATCTTGGTGCACTTCTCGCTAACTATAAGAGGTAGTCTTCTTCAATCACTTGAACTATATTTACATGTTCTTCATTGTTAAACTTGCAATCCTTTTTCAAATGTCCAAAATGTTTAAACCTAAAGCATCGAGACTTCCTTTTATGCCAGCAATCTTTCTCTTCATGAACAAACTTCTCATAATGGCCAAATTGTGGAAATTTTCCTTTCTTCTCATCAACCTATAGATATTGGAGCACATCTCTCCACAATATTTTTTGGAGCACTTACTCTAATATTCTCAATAGAGCACTTCTCTCTATTCTTCAACATGAGTACTTCTCTCATAACTTATCTCCGTAGAGCACTTCTCTTTATGATGCATCTTGGTGCACTTATTGCCAACTAGAAGAGGTAGCCTTCTTTAATCACTTGAA
>JANIPM010000009.1:40597999-40608758 GCA_027478405.1 Erythroxylum cassinoides
TTACTTAGGAAATTAATTTCACTTTTGGTTCCTCAAGAGAACGACCCGAGGTTGCGCTATACGCAATCCTTGGTTAATTTTTGAAGTAATCCCAAGGCGACAATCGGACAAAAAGGTTATTTCAGTCAAGGTCAATCACACAGGGAGTGTTCGGTTAGCTCATGAAATGAAATTAATTGATGTTTAGGTAATAGGGGGTTTTGGATTTAATAAAAAAATAAAATAAAATAAACATAATGAAAACAAATTAAAGAAAACATGCGAGAATGATAAAATTGGAGAATTCGATAGGTATTCGATTCTTTGGTTCAATCTCAGCCTATACCTTAATTAAGCATAATTCATTGATTTGTTGTTCTTTTATCTCTTTTAGCAATTATTGGTCGTAGATTAACAACAGGCTTTGTTAATCCTGATTTTTCCTTAGATCCTAGTTAATTACAAAGCACTCGTTAATTAACCCTAGCTATCGGGAAACCTAGAATAAGCTCTCTAAGTTTATCCAGACAACCGCCTTAAGAATAAGAAAAACAAACCAATCTAAGTAATAATCTCATAAGTTCGGATTATTTAACCTATGCTATGTTATATCTAATGATTCGAAACCATTAGTTGCTACATATGAATCATGAATACAACAATTACGTATTGCATTTGATTCTAGCAATGGGTTGTTATAAAAAACGATTCAATAAAACATTAAAATCATCATCATTCAAATACCCAATCAATCTATATAAGATAACATAATCAGTTTCTAATTAAAAAAAACAACAAAATAAAAAAAATTTTTAACCTTTTCAGTTATAATAAAAGCTAGACCATCATCAAATTCACATACAAAAGATGATGAATATGCTGAAGCAGAAGAAAGGATGCCCACACCTAAGGGTAAGCCGCTACTTCTCCATCAGTTATAGTTCCTCCTTTTCTAGATGCATGCGCTGAAGGATAACAAAAAGATGGAAAGACAAACCAATTTGTATAAGACATTTTGAAAATATGAGGTAAATATTCACCTTTTCTATGTAATTAAAAAAATTCGTAGATATGCTAAATTCTTAAAGGAAGTGTGTACTTTAAAAAGAAAACAAAAATCTAAAGGGATTGAAAAAGTAAGCCTGAGAAAAAATATGTCTACTATCATTTGAAAAACTCTCCTAAAAAAGTTTAAGGATCTAGGTATGTTTTCCATATCATACACTATTGGCGATTTTAACGTGGAAAAAAGCCATACTAGACTTAGGGGCATCTATTAATGTCATGCCTTATTCTATTTAATCATCACTTAATTTAGCACGATTAGAATAAGTTAGGGTGGTTATTCAATTAGCGGATAGGTCCAATACATATCCCAGGGGAATAGTAGAGGATGTTCTTGTGCATATTAATGACAAATTAAATTTTTAATGTCCACAATGGTACTTTGACCATGGAATTTGATAAAGATACTGTTTAGTTTAATATATATGATAGAATAAATTATTATGATGATGATTTTCCTATTTTTATAGTTAATATTTTGGATTCCTTAGCACGTAATTGGTTCAAATTTAATAGGAAGAATAAGATAGAGATAACTATGATGGAAAGTCTTTTTAATGATAAAGATATTAACATTTCATTTTTATTTACAAGAGTGTATAATAGTCTTGTACAATTTCACGAAAGTCAAGTGGATGCCTACTGTATATTACTTAGAGATAGGCATACCCACGTTTAGTGACCAGCTTGTCCCTTTAGCTGTTTAAGCACCAAAATTGGAGTTAAAACCACTAATAAAACATTTAAAATGCATGTTCCTTTGAAAGGGAGATACCTTTCCAGTAATAATCTCAAGTAAGTTGACCTTTAAATAAGAAGAGAAATTAATGGAAGTTTTGAAAAGCTTAAGGCTACCATTAGATAGATAGTAGCGAATATTAAATCCCTTCTACTTGTATATATAAGATTCTCTTAGAAGATGGAGCTAAACCTATAATATAACCTTAAAGAATATTAAACCCACCAAAGATGGAGTTAGTAAAGAAAGAAATTTCTAAGCTACCCCAAGCTAAAATAATCTACCTAATTTTAGATAGTGAGTAGGTTAACTTTATACAAGTACTTCTAAATAAGACTAGAATTACAGTCATTAATAATCAAGAAGAAGATTTAGCTCCTACTAGAGTCCTAAATGGATGTGGACTTTGAATTGATTACAAGAAATTAAATTTGGTAACTTAAAAAGATCATTTTCCTGACCTATATATTGATCAAATGTTAGAAAGATTAATTGGTAAAGCATTTTATTATTGTTTTGATGGTTTTTCATGATACCTACAGATCACAATTGCTTTAAAGGATCAGGAGAAAAACAATTTTCCCTTGTCCTTTTAAAACTTTTGCAAATAGCCTAACACCTTTTTGCACTTATAATGCACCAACTACTTTTCAAAGATACATCGTAAGGATATTTTTAGATTATGTAAAGTAGATTATTGAAGTTTTAAGGATGATTTTATTTAATGAGATTTTTTTATAGGTGTTTCATAATTTGAGATTGATTCTACAAAGATTTGTTGAGATTAATCTATTCTTAATTTTAAAAATTTTATTTTATGGTCAAAAAAAGTACAGTCTTAGGTCGTGTTATTTTTTCTATGGAACTGAAGTAGATAAGACCAAAATTGATGTTATTCAATCTTTGTCTTACCCCTAGTATGTGAAAAGTTTGCTCATTTCTTGGATATACAAGTTTTTGTTAAAGGTTTGTTAAGGGTTTTCTAAAAATAAACCCATTCTACAAAGATGTGTGGAGACTAAACCCATTCTTAATTTTGTAAATTTTTATTTTATATTCTATAAAGGTACAATCTTGGGTCATGTTATTTTTTCTAGGGAACTGAAGTAGATGAGGCTAAAATTGATGTTATTCAATCTTTGTCTTACCCTTAGTATGCGAAAAGTTTGTCGTTTCTTGGCTATATAAGTTTTTGTTGAAGGTTTATTAAAGGTTTTCAAAAAATAATATCTCTATTATACAAGTTACTCTAAAAAGATGTTATTTTTAAATTCAATGATAATTACAAAGAGGCCTTTAATAAGCTAAAAATTTACTAGTTTCGACTCTATCATTCAATCTCCAAAGAAGGAATTACAGTTTGAAATCATGTGTGATGTAAGTGACAAAGTTGTAGGAGTTATTTTAGGAGTGGTATAAGTACCTCATGCAATTTACTATGCATCTATGACCTTAAATGAAGCTCAAAAAAATTACTCAGCAACTTAAGAAAAGTTATTAGTGGTATCTTTTACTTTAGAAATGTTTAGATCTTACTTATTAGGTATTAAAGTCATTGTTTTCTCTAATCATACAACTCTTAAGTATTTGTCATCAAAGAAGGAAGAAAAATTAAGATTGATGAGGTGGAGCTCATTGTTCAGTGATTTTGATTTGGAAATCAAAGATAAGCACTTTGTTGAAAATAAAGTGTCAGATTGTTTAAGCTATGTGTCTCAAGTTCAGATAACTTTTAATTTGTAAGAAAATTTTTAGATGAGTAATTGTTTTCTCTAAGAATCTAGTTATTATAATATGCAAATAGAGTAAATTATTTGGCTACTAATATGTTACCTGTAGGTCAATCTAAAGCTCAACAGGATAAGCTCAAAAGTGATGCTAACATTATGTATAGGATGACCTATATTTGTGGATCCCAAAAACGCATAATTTCTCCTCCAAAAATTACCTCTCCAGTGGGTGAGCGCATTAGATATTTACTTAAATTAGTAAGACCTTGAGCAGATCCCACATTAGCCCCAAGAAGTTTGTCTCTAACTAAAAAAGTAAAAGCATTATTCTGACTAGATAATTTGAAGGAACATCACCTAAAGAATAGGTAAAATGAACAATAAGGAAAACTTTAGCCTTTTTGTCTTAGTTTTTTCAAGATGCTTACTTATTTTATAAAACTTGTGATTGATGTCAAAGAATAGGTAACATCACCTAAAGAAATGAGATGTTACAAACTCTAGTTTTGGTTTGTTAAATTTTTTACGTTTTGGTTATCAATTCTATGGGACCCTTTCTATCTTCTTTTAGGTTTGTTTATATTTTATTGGTTGACGATTACATATCAAAATAGGTGGAAGAAAAAGCCACATAAACTAAGATTCGAAAAGTGGTTGTAGGTTTTCTTAATTATAACATTTTTGTAGGTTTGAAATTTCATGAGCCCTATTCAGAGATCAAGGTAAATATTTTTGCAACCAAATGGTATGGATAGATTCATAAGATTAGTACATCATATCATTCGTAAACAAATGAGAAAGGTAAATTCTAGAACTAAGAAATTAAATTATTCAGAGAAAATATGGTTGGACCAATAAGAAAATACTAGAGCTTGCAACTTGACGACGCACTTTGGGCATACTGAATAGCTTATAAGATAATAATTGGTATGTCACTTTATAAGTTAGTATTTGGTAAGGCTTATTATCTCCTCGTTAAATTAGAACAATAAAGTATTTATTTTGGGCTATTAAGTAGTGTAATATGAGTTTTGATGAAGGTGGAAACCGTGGCTAACTATAGCTGCAAGAACTTAAAGAAATTTGTAACGAGTCTTATGAAAATACAAGAATTTATACATAGAGAACCAAAGCTTTACATGAAAAATTTTATTACTGAAAAGAATTTTTTGTTGAAAAAAAAGGTTCTCCTTTTCCATTCTAAGCTTTGACTATTTTTAGGTAAGTTAGATCCCTTAGATTAGGCCATTCATTATAATTAATTCAAGTCCCCACGATCCAGTTAAAATCCAAAGCATATATACCTCCAAGGTTTTTAAGGTTAACAGTCATCGACTTAAACCTTATTACGAGAATATAAACATTGCAACAGTGGTGGAAGTGGATTTAATTAATCTAAATTATTCTTATGAATTAATAATAACACTATTGAGCTAAGGACATTAAAAGCGCTGGTAGGAGACACTTTAAGTTTATCTTCCTTTTATTTTAATTCAATTCATGTTTGAATTTTCTTTTACTTCTTTTTAGGTCTTAATTGCCTTTATGAACCAAAAAGGTCAAAATTTAGGTAGAATCGAGATAAAACTGAAGAATTCAAGTTGTTTGAAGAACATGTATATATAGTTATGGGCACGCTCATGTGCACCCAAACAGTGCCATGTGGAATGGACCATATAAGTCCATAGAACCGTGTATAGGTGGAATAATGCTATGTAGTTATCAGACATGCCTATGTAAGTTATACACACGCCTTTGTGAACCCAAACACGATCATGTAAGATGGACCGTGTAAGTCCCTACAACCATGAATCTACGCAATTGAAGTTGTTTTGAAGGACATGCCCATACAAGTGCTAGACCTGGTCATGTGAGATGGACCATATAAGTCCATGTAAATATGTGTCTTAGGGATGTCTGAAGTAAAATATAGTGACATAGTCTCAAACACTAGATACGGTTATGTGGTGACCATGTATAATGGAAAAAGCCCTAAATTCACCTCTTTTCATTAAGCTGCCACACATCCAATATGCTCAAGTCGCACAAGTCACATCTCGACGAGCCTCCTAGTAGCATCACTACCCAAGCACGACTATACCCACCAACCACCCAGGGTGACCATACGAGGAAAATTCCCACACTCAGTCCAATCGATATCCATTAGTCCCAGTCAATCAAACTTAACAATAGGAACATCATCTAACATCTCAATTTAGTGTAGATTCACAGCAGGAATAGGAAGAATAAAATTAAAGGCTAGGAGAGTGATTCCAACAACCTATAGAGAACCACCGCGAGAACCAGAGCCATTGGAAAAAATTATTGGATGCAAATTTTTGTGCCCCTGACCCATTCTCTAGTTGATTCCTTTCAATTAGAACAACAATGAGGAGTTCCATTGTTAAGGCCCAGAACATAAAAAAGGGAAGAAAGTGGAGTTGGCTAGCGATCTAAAGCTCAAAATTAGAGATTTCAATACCTTTCATAACAAGATAAGAAAAGATATAAAGAATTATGTGAACAGAAAATATATGCTTGTAAGTATCATCATCTTGAGACCTTAGAAGAATTTCATATTAAAGAAGAATTTGATGCTTGATAGATCGAATGAGAATATGCAAATATCTACCTTTGTTGAATTAACACGTGAGTTTTATATGGCTTTTGAGTTTAATATGATTTTAAACTTAATTTATTTATGAAAGGAATTGTCAAATTCAAAAGAATGAGAAGGAAAATTTTATTTTTAATTTTTAATTTAATATTTTGATAAAAAGATGAATGCTAAGAAGAAACTATTCATAAGCTCAAAATGTGATTATTCTTTTGATCTTCAACTTGTTGAATAAATGGTTTGTTGATTCTGCTCCTTATAACCTAAGTGCTTCGATAAGTTCATATTTGAAGAAACTTGTAATCAAATATTTACAACATTTCTTTGCTTATAACTTTTCAGGAAAAAAGGATAGTACAAGGACTTTAGTTAAAGTTAAAATCCATTTTTTGTTGTGTATGGAACAAAATATTGCAATGAAACTACATTATTGGTTGATTACACAATTTTGTTATGTGATTCAAAAGAAAATAAAACTTTTAATCTTAGGTTCGTACATTACTCGACTATTCATTAATTTGGATTGACATGATTTGTCTAACACTAATATGCACATTGTTTGTGAGATGGAAGGCTTGGATTTAAATTGTTTAGCTAGGATAGGATCATCACATAATAGTCTAATGATATATTTGATTTTGTTCCATCTAGTCTAGTTGTCCAGTCTTTTAAGAGATTCTAATGCAACAAATCTTGAACTGTAGAATAATTAGCTAGCAACCACCAGAAAGATATCCCTTCCTTTTGCTCAACTCAATGGAGTACTCCAACTTAATTAGATGAGATTAACAATAGATTGTATTAAATGGAGCACAATCTAATGGTCTTTTGCATAAACCATGGGTTGATACCTCCTTTTCCATCCTTTCCATGAGTTGCCTATTCTTCTCTTCCACCCAAAATAAAAAGAAAAATAGGGCAGTTTCTTCTTCTTACCTCTTTCGTTTCCAATTATTATAGTTTAACACTTTGCTATTAAACATTGGGGAAATGTTTTAAATAGGCTAGGGGTTGGGATATTTTCTCTTGTTCTAAGTTTGTGGTATTTTGAGTATTTTTAGTCTATTTGAACATTTTCTTTTTGTTTGTACCTAATGCTTTTAGAAATTGATGAAATAAGATATGTCGAAGAAATTTGTAATACAATTTTTTCGATAAATTTAAAAGTGTGTGCAAATCGAGAATAAATTGATTAAGTTGAAGGCTAAACCCATTGATAAGTTAACATAGCTAGGGTATGCACTTAGAGAAAGCGAGATAATTAATTGATGAAGTATTGCATAAAGATTATGTTAATTTTTTTAAAACCTATGAGCATTTACGCTTTAAAGAATAGAAACATCTTAAGTCTATCCATTTTCTTTTGGTATATGATTCTCTATTATTTGGATACATCTAGAATTTGCATTGAACTAATTTGAATTGTTTTTTTTTTTAGGTAAACTAATTTGAATTGTTATGATGCATGAGAGCCTTAATATGATAAAGGCCTTCCTTGTTTTAGTCATTTAACTTAAGAAGCCACCTTTCTTACCTTAGTTTAACTCATTTGATCCGTTTTTAAAACCTTTTTAAATATGTTTTAAACCCACATACCTAACCTATAATACAACCTATCACCTAAGTACACATTTTAATAAGGTTTTCCTGAGTTATTTGGGAGAATTAGAGTAACTTTGCTTTAAGTTATGTTTTCCAAGCTACTCATTTTGTATTTAGTTTAACTTTGTATCATGGCTACTCATTTTTTATTTGATTATTTATTTTCTACACTTAAAAAATAAAGAAAATATATATCAAAAAGCAAATAATTACATCCATAGTATATTTACATTGACAGTTGAGTACTTGATTATGGTCACATTCTTTTCTTATCCTTACATTTTGTTTGAATGCCTTATTAAATATGTGTGGTTTTAGCCTATAATTCTTTCGTTCCAACCATTAAACCAAATCCCATTAGAGTCAATTAATAAAAGTTATTTTGATTTATACCTTAAAATGTTCATAGTGAGAGATATTTGATGTATATGTAAGTCTATAGTAATGTATTCCTTGTGACAAGATTTTAAGAGCAATCACTTGAGCCTTAACACTTGAGTGAAAGAGTCAACACTATAGGAAACTCCACCAAGGATTTGTGCATACTTTTGATAAAATAGTCTTTAACTTTATTTGCTCATATTTTCTGGTGAAATCAACTCTAATGTGTGTTGATGCTAAAGTCCTTTTTTATCTAAATCTTAAGGACTATGCATAGGAAAAAAATAAAACTTAAGTCTTGAGGAATTTGATGTTTCATTGTTTGGCTTAGTTTTAAGCATTTAAACTCTCTACAATATTATCTTAACATGATTAAACTTAGTACTTTTGTTTACTTTCATAAGAAAGGGTTCAGAGTATATATTTAATTGGAAAAAGGATTGACCCTTATTCAAAATTCAAAAGTTTGAAATGAAGGAGAAATATCAACAAAAATCAAGGGAGAATTAAGTAGATTTAGACTGACAAAAAGTTTAAATTGGCATGTTTAGATAAAATTGTTTTAATCAAGTTAAAAATCTAGTGAAATACTCTAATGTGATCTTAGTTGCAGGCACGTTCAGTGAAAATTGCAACTTCCAACTTCGAATGTACAAGAGAAAAAGGTGTTAAAAGTTGGTTGAACCTTTTCTTTGCCAAATATGGGCAAAATTCAATGAAGTTATAGTTTAGGGGATCCAAAGAATCACAACAAAAAGATTTCCATGTGGGATTAAAGTGGCTATAAATAGAGCCAAAGTGAAGGACCAAAGCATCAAAGTTTCCTCTACATTTTCTATTTTTTCACAAAATTTGCAAGAGAAAACGATGTTAGTAATAGTTATGGCCCTTGTCGGCTAATTCTCTATATCTTGGTTGAAGGTTAGTCTTTTGGAACTTTGACCATTGGGAAGGAATTAGGTCTTAATGCAAAGTGTTTCATTTAATCATGTATTGGATTACTTTTCTAAGCTTTTGTTTCATTATTATTTTCAATTGATTCCTAATATGTATTATTATTTTATTAATTTAAATGATCATATACTAGATCAAAGTTTGAATATGTAAAAGTTCAATTCTTTCAACCAATTGTAGCACCTATAAGCTTTAATTTATTATGTCAAAAATTATTTACTTCTAGAAAAAAGCATTCAACCATATTAAATGCAACTGTAGATCTTGTATTATCATTCTTCAATGGTCTTTCTTTTCTCAAAGTTATTATTTAATTAAAATTTGGATCCTATCTAAAGTTGTTAAATAATAACAGTTGATTGATTTGTATTTTCAATTAGTTAATCCTAAGAAAAGACATATATTTAATATCACTTTGAATATATGTGTAATGAAATAATTATTTTATACCAATTATCAATAGTAGTTCCCAAGGTGGAAGCAACTGTAGACTAAGGTTTGTCTAATTGATAACTCTCAAGATATTATTTACTTTATTTTCTTCATGAAAATATTTCATATTATTACAACCACCGTTTCATTAAATATTTTTTAATGATTGATAAACTAAAATTCTTTATGGAATCAACTCTTACTTTCCTATATTACATTTATTTTGTTACAAAAATTTAGGATTTAATTTTGGGTGAAGACAAAACTCCCCTAAGGACCTCTAAAAAAACTTCACATTTCACTTAAGTGAAGGACTCTGCTAAACCGACAATCAAACGATAAGCATCAAACTTTTATTTTAGCAGATACCTTGTTATCGTGTCCGAACCATTATCATTTGTATGCCCCTTTTCAAATTCAAGCAACTTAGAGTCCATAACATCATGTTTTCAGTGATATATCACATCAACATGTTTAGATCTACTATAGAATGTAGGATTCTTGCTATGATGTATAACACTATGATTATCACAAAACAAAACAGACCTCTTTTGAGTAAAACCAAGTTCTTGAAAAAAATGCTTCATCTATGGTAACTCTTTGCAAGTTTAGTTGCAACACTAAATTTAGCCTCAGTACTAGTAAATGCAACTCACTTTTGCAACCTACATTGCTAAGCTATAACTCTCATGTAAAGGCAAGCAATAGCCTAAAGTTGACTTTCAAGAGTTAATATCACATATTGTTAAACCCCTAAGTCCAAAGTGGAATCATATAGGCATTGGCGAGCCATAACCAATGTTTGGAACTTGAGACTGCAAATAAGGTAAAGACAAACAATTAAGCAAGGTAAATAGGAATTGATAATGAGTTGGCATGTATTGGTGCATATTGGCAAAAATCTTCAACATCTAGCATTAAAGGAAAATGGAAGGAAAATAGATAGTAGTGAAAGGGAGGATTGGTCAATTTTGATATAAGAGTCCTTCTACGATTAATGTACTGTTTACTGACTGGGTCTTGAATTAGATTGGATAGTGAAGGAAGGAATCCAATTAGTACTTGTGGAAAGTGCAAAGAGCGGAAGCTACTTTCGTATACAAGCTTATAAAAAATCCTGAGTATTTGAGAATTCAATCAATCGAATAGAGATTGAAAAGATAATTTGCTTTTACTTATACATTTATACATATCCATTTTTTACATATATTATTTTATTCCATATATATTTATATATTGAATTTTCCTATTATTCCTATT
>JANIPM010000009.1:40772406-40782666 GCA_027478405.1 Erythroxylum cassinoides
AGTGACCGTCGGCATTTTTCGTTGCTTAATATAGCGACGGATTTTTTATCGTCGGTGAATAATTTCTCCCGCCAAGTTCACCGACCGAATATTTTATTCCGTCCCTATTTACAGACGGAATAGTTTCCATCGATATATGTCCGTCGCTAAAAGGCCCCGCGAAAATTTCCCTCCAACTTTCGCAACGGAATTATGGACCGTCGGAAATCATCTTATTTTAACCGACGGATGAGTTTTTCCGTCGCAATTAACAGACGCTATAACGTCCGTCGGTATATTTCCGTCGCTAAACCAAGATTTTCTTGTAGTGAAAGAATGTTGTTTTCACATCAATTTGTCAAATCTCATAATCATAGTATGCAGCAATTAGTGTTCAAGAGCAAGAAAGATGGTAACAAGCTAATCAAGTATAGAGAGACTAATGGTGAAAGGAAACAATTAAAAGAAGGGTATCTATTTCAATGAGATTTTCTCACCAATTGGAATAGGATATTTACCTAGAGCAAATGAAAGGGTTTAAAGTCAAAGGAAAAGAGTATTTGGTATGCAAGTTAAAGAAGTGTCTTTATGGGATCAAACAAGCACCAAAAGAGTGGTACAAGAAGTTTGATTTGTTTATGACAAAAAATGTGTATAAGTGGTAGTTAATTGATCCTTATGTGTATTCTAAAAAATTCTCTACCAGTAACTTCATCACCCTTCTCTTGTATATAGATGATATATTGATAGTAGGATAAGATGCTGGAATGATTTGCAGGTTGAAGGAGCACTTGTCCAACTCCTTTAACATGAAAGATTTGGGTCCCACAAAACAAAATTTAGGCATATAGATCATTCATAATAGGAAAGCCAAAAAGTTGTGGTTTTCACAAGAGTGATATATTGAATGAATGCTTGAGAGGTTCAATAAGAAGTATGCCAAGTCAATAAGTACACCATTAGTTGCTCATTTCAGGTTAAGCAAGTGAGCATGTCATTGTAACGAGAAGGAGAAAGAGAGTATGTTTTCAATTCCATATTCCTCTATTATTGGCTCCTTGACATATACTATGGTATGCACCAGACCAGATATCACACACACTATTGAATTTGTGAGTATTTATCCAATCTAGGAAAGGTACATCAGGAAGTAGTAAAATGTATCTTTAAATATTTTTGGGCCTATTCTAGATTGTTTTTGTGTTTTAGAAATGGTGAGCTAATTCTAGAAAGATATATAGATGTGAACATGGATGGTTATCTCAATATCGAAAAAATCGATCTCAGGCTATTTATTCAAATTCATAAGGGGAAGTTATTTACTGGCAATCTAAGTTGTAGATGTGTATAACTTTGTCTATTAATGACGTGGAATATGTTGCAACCTTGGAAGTTCGAAAGGAAATGTTTTGGTTAAAACGATTTGTCCAAGAATTAGATGTGAATAAGATAAGTACATGGTTTGCTATGACAATCAAAGTGCTATAGATTTGAGCAAAAACTCCATGTATCATTCCCACACCAAGCATATTAATGTCAGGTATCATTAGTTGTAGTTTATAGTTGAGGAGCAACTAATAAGGTTAAAGAAGATTCATATGAATGATAATGGTGCCAACATATTAACAAAGGTGGTTCCCAGAAGTAAGCTTAAGCTCACTAAGATGGCTTTCAAGTGATTAACGGGGTGGCAAATTTCTCCTCCAAAATAGGTTGTAGAGGGAGTTTAATATAGGTCCCTCCCTATTTTATAGATTTGTTTGTTTAATTCCACTAAATATGGACTCCATAAGTCTTAACTATCTTCATGGGTCAAAAGGAACAAAGTTTAGGTAAATTTGAGGTAGAAAAAAATGTTTGGAAGCCATTTTTGAAGGTCACGTCCATATCTGGAAGGCACATAACCATATCCATGGTGAACACTATTGTGTTCATGACTATATAAGCTTCTGTAACTATGTGTAAGTTGAAAGTTGATGATTCGAGATCAGCCATGCTGGAGTCAGACACGATCGGGTAAGTCGTAGACAAGGTTGTGTCCACTGACAATGTAACCCATTTTAACCTTATTTCTTCGCAATGTTAAGATGTAAAGCTTAAAGGTCAAACGTGGACACCATACACATTCATATGGGCGACAATGTGCCATATACGAAACGTTATCTTCAAAGTTTAATGATAAGTTTGAGCAGCGAAAGTTACATGAGGCATTATCATTCAACAAAAGAGGAGTTTTAGAGTCTAAATAGTATTCATCAACTATAGTTTTATTAAAGTTTGGTCTTTAAGATTAGTTGGGATTAGTATTGCTACATGTGTGTGTGTGTGTGTGTCAATTTGTACCCAATTCTAGAGATTTTTTAGAGAACTCAAGAGAGCAGTATGAGAGCTAGCTAAAGAGAAAGTAAAAGAGAGTAGCTTTAGTTATCTTATGAGGTGTTCTTGATTAAGAGAGCTGTAAAGCTTTATCGTTTATATCTTTCATTTGATTTAGTGGATTTTATTGTCAGTTTGTCTTGTAGTTTTTACCTCTACACTAGAGGGTTTTTCACGTTAAAATCATGTGTTCGTTATTTTCCAGCCATCTTTATCATTTACGTAGTTTGTTGTTAGTTATGTGATCTCAGAGATCTTTCGAGGGTTTTGCTTAAAGCGCCAACAAGTTCTTCCTTAGTATGCAAAATAATATATGAATATAGATAGTCATCTTTGCTTCTCACATTGATTTCCTTTTGTAGGTTGTAAATTATTAAATACTCCTTCCCTCAAATTCTCTTAATTTTTGTTTTATTTTTAATTTTTTATCAAAATTAGATTACAAATATATCCTATAGTAATTTACTTGTTATAAATAGAAAAAAGACAAAAATCTTTACTTATTCACATCTTGATCAAATAGCCTACTATATAAATTTAGAAATTAACATCCAAGCTTATCTCCACTATTAATTATGTGACGTTGTGTTTCAACTTTCAAAGTAATAGTTTAGAACATTAATATCTTTGTTATATACATTATTTTCATGTAGTTCAATGATAATTGATGATTGATTTAGACAAAGTGTAGGTACAAAAATTTATTAAATGCAAAATATAATGAAAAGATTTTGTTTAACTAGCTGCTAGCTTTAATAGAAAATCCAAACCTCAATCTAAATGGATATAAGTAACCACTAACCAGCATTATAATAAGACTATCCTAAATAGGGATGTCAATAGGATGGGTTGGGCCCGGGCTGCTACTGGCTAACTCATTCAATCATATATAATTTTTTGTATAAAAACTTCAAACATTACGTAGTTTTTTAAGCAAAAATTGGGCCACGGCCTAACCGGGCCACGTGAGGTATGCATTTTTTAATCTTTTATCAAAAAAGACTACAAATATATTCTATATCTTAAAATTTTAAGTTAAACCCTGAAGATTAAACAACATTAAAATAAACTTTAATGATTTAAAACTAGTTTATTTAAATCCTAAGAACCTTAACTTTTTTTTTCATATTTCATGTATATTTTAACTTTGAAGTGGTCAACATTCATTTGGAAAATTTCTTCATTACAAAGCGAAAATGTTATCCTTCTTTATCGCCTCTCCTCTATTACTCATCTCCAAATATCTCTCAAAGCCCTTCATTATCTATATGGAAAATTCAGATAGTTTATAGTAAAAATAGTTTGATCCATTAATGCTTTTGATTTTGCATTTAAAGCATATTGTACTAATCCTAACTTAGTTATGATTAGTGTTTCTTTTTGAAGGTTTGGCCTAAAAGGTTTCTTCTTATTATTAATTTCTCATAAGCCCTAAAGCATTAATGGACTTACAGGAAAATATGATGCAAAAATTCTACTTATTAGGTTATATTCATTCTCACTAAAAAAAGAAACAATTTTAAAGTCTTTTTTTTAGTTTTTCTTTTTCTTCCTAGTGAAGTTAAGAGTGTAGTTAGACAATGTCACATCGCAAGAAAGTGATTTTATAAGTAACACCCACAGAGAGGGAGTGACTAAAAAAGGTGTTCCGACATATCCTCTCATGTTGAATGCTTCATTGTGGTACTAGGTATTCTAAGAATTGTTGAATAAGAGAAGGATAGCTCTTAATAGGTTATTTCTTACTAGGCTAGTAAATTCCAACTTAATTGACTAAATGTAATTCTACTTATGATATTATGCAGTAAAATAATCTAAATGGAATCAACTTATATTGACTTTAAGATTTAGTAAACTATTCTTATTAAGATTAATCACTTTTTAAGTAAGCTCTTGCCATATATTCCTACTTGTGATTATGGTTAATTAAGCTTTTATTATCTTACTTTATGTTAGATGTAATTAAAGTGTATGTATACATGTACATATACTCATATATTCCTTTAGTGGAAAGTTTTAATCTAGTACTAGATACTATAATATTGGAGAGGTATAATCTGGTACTAAGTGAAGAAAAAATTCATGTTAAAAGGGTTCAAGACTATATCAAAGGAGGAATAGAAAAAGTCGAATGTAAATATTATCACAAGATGTTGTTTAGGAGTTCAAAATGTGGAACCTCTTATTTGAAGAGACATATGGAGTCATATAACAAAAAACAAATAATATCATGAGGTCAAACATTTTTACCCCTAACCTAATAAGAAGTAGAAATGAAATGATTTCCAAAGATTAAAGTTTTTGATAGCTAAGATTATCATTATTGATGAACAACTACGCTCCATTATTAATAGCAAAAAAATTAAATTGTTGCTCACCTCACTCTAGTTGTCCTTCGAGATCCCAACTTAGAATACATTGAAGAAAAATTATTTTTAAGAAATGCAAGGATTAAAAGAAAGAATATTAAATATATTATTGATTATTAATGAATGGGTATCCATCACATCAGATAAGTCGACAACTAATAGGTTATATAGTAGAGACGACACACTATACTGACAATAACTGGACTTTATGTAGTTGACTACTGAGGTAAATTAGATTCTTTAATATTATTATTATTCATTTATTGATTATGTTATCACTGATATTTGTTCATATTTCTAAATGGTTTGTTTATTTATGTGTCAGCACCATATACAAGTGAAAGATTGAAAGCCATGTTAGTGGATTATTTAATGGATTAGAATATCGATGCCAAGTTATCTACTATAACACTCGATAATGATCGCACAAATGATGTGATGATTAAAACGTTGAAGAAACATTTATGACTTGGGAGCTTATTGGTTGGCAAGAGGTTATTCCATATGCTTTTTTTTGCATATACTGTGAATTTGATTATGAGGGAAAAATTGGAAGTGATAAAGGACGAGGTAAAGTTGATCTTGGATAGTATAATGTATTAGAGTGTAAAACCCAAAAGAATTGAAAAATTAGAATAAATTATATGAAAACTAGGCATTTCGTGCATGAAGAAGCTGGCCTTGTCCTACCATATTGAGTTCAACATTGAAGATGTTAAAGTTGACAATCAAGTATGTTGAGGTATTTAGCAGGCTGAGACAAAGAGATTAGTAGTATGATTTCCTACAATCAAAAGAGCAATGGGAATTGGCTAAACCAATTTGTACAAAGTTGAAAATATTTTATAATGCTAATAAGTTGTTCTCATGAACAAAATATCTAACATCACATAATTTCTTTAACTGTATGTGTAACATCCAAAAAGATATATCTGATTGGATATTTGATTATAATGAGGTGATCCAATTTATAGTAAAGTAGATGATAGAGAAGCTTGATTCTTACTAGTATATAGCTAGATAAATTGTTTTTGACTTCGTAAATATTTCAAGGCTTCATGATCGATGTAGAAAACAAATTCCTTCTCATTCAAATAATGTTCCCATATTTTCAAAGCCCTCATCATAATATAGAATCATTTATTATATGTAGTATGTTTTTCTCTAGCTACTCAACGAATTGCTAAAATAAGCTATTAACCTCTTTTCATTGGATAAAACAACATTAATCCCAACTCCATTAGCATCACACTCCACCCCAAAAAATTTGTAAAAATTAATTAAGACTAAAACAGGAGAGATACACAATCTTTATTTAATAATAATAAAATTTTATTCTTATTCCTCCTCCCATTTAAATTTACACCTTTTTAAGTACTTAGTTATAGGAGCCATAATGTTATTAAATTAATAGATAAACCTCCTATAGAATGTTGTTAACCATTGAAAACTTCCCACATCCCCAACGTTATCAAATGTAAGCAATTTTCTAATAGATTTTATTTTATCTTCATCCAACCTAACACCATTTATTCTCATAATGTACCCAAGAAATAAAAAAAATTCGGTTATAAATATGCACTTTTTCAAATTGACATATAATTTTTTATCTCCTAATGTTTTAAACACTTTTCTAAGACTCATTATGCTCATCAATAGATTTACTATAAATAAGGATGTCATCAAAATAAACCAAAATAAGTTTACCTATAAAAGCTAGTAGCACTTGGTTTATAAGGCGTGTGAAGGTAATTAGTTAATTGGTCAACCCGACATTCATATAATCCATCCCTGGTCTTGAATGCAACTATTTATTGCTCTTTGGACCTTATGCTTATTTGGTGCAACATGAATCTTATTATTATAATCTCATTATAATTGTATTTGCAAAATATATTTATCACATATATTATACCTTATATGTTAGTTAATTAAACAAATATGCATATGATAAAAAAATGCCTCCAATTGATAATGTCACATAATCTATAACCAATAAGTTAATTGTAGGGCATAAACAACCAATCTTCCACTTGCACTAAGCTAATTGCTTAAGTATCTTTTATCATATCATCATATGACTGTCATGCTACTATTGAGATAATGATTTAATGAGATAAATTTATAAGACTCTCTTTAGTAAGTGACGGGTTGGTATTTTATATAGTATTTGGTATTGATTTCCTTGGTATTTCATACCTTTATAACATATTCTATATGGATTTTATTATTTTGTTCGATATTTGGTTTAAAAACTAGAGAAGTTTGAGAAACAGAGTATAACAGAAGTGCCTATTTTTTTAACGTCTAAAAGATAATATACAATATAAAACTAATTTCAGAGTTGATCTACAAACTTGTCTTTGAATTTATCTCAGAGAGAAGTGAAACAATACTAGTATCGATTATGAAAGTGTTAGGAACCAGTGTTCAAATAGGTAAAGAAAAAGATACGTGATTCTTCAAGTTTAATCAATCTAGAACTCTATTTTTATAACTCTGTCTAATATTTGTATTAGAAGATCTTTAAGAAAGCTCTAGCGAGTTTTAGCTAGTTATAGCCTTCTTTAATTAGGTTTTTCAATAGTTTTCTTCTTTCATTGTATTAAAAAAGATTTGGGATCAACAAGTAAAAAACTTAGTGAGAGATGCTCTTCCTTCTCACTAGTTTTGTGCCAGACTCTCCCTAATTCACCATTTTTCACCTAAACTTGGTTCATTTCTACTCCTTCTGGTAACCTGCCTTTTCCTCACTTATCACACATTATTTCATTTTCTTTTTTTTTTCCATTAATAGCTATTCCCTCTCAAACTAACAACCTTGCCAACCTGGCTTCCACCTAAGCTTTAAATTTAGAGCAAGACTTTCCCCCACTTTTAAACCTTAAATCTTAACCCTCCTTGCTAGTTCACTCCAAGGAGAACTTCAATAAGATAGTTTGGAGAAAGCTTGTAAGTGATCCAAAGGAGTTTGGGAAGCTTCACTACATTCCTCAAACCAACTTAGATCAACCAGCCATTACTCCTTTGGATGTTCCACACATGGGAGCAAGAAAATGAAGCACTTAAATAGTTAAATATTTCCTTGAGAAAAGAATACCCTTTTGGTAGTAAAAATGTGCATGTTTGGTATAAAATTAAATAAAATAATAGTTATTCTAGTATTTGGTATCAATTATAATAATAATAATAATAAATTTACTCATATTTAGTTATTATATAATGTAATTTATAAATGAATAATTAAAATATTTTATATTTTATAAATAATCAATAAAAATACAATAAATTTATTAATTTTTAAACATTATAAATAAATTTATGATAAGAATAAAAGTACTTATGAAATAAAATAAATTAATTGTTAAAGAAATTAATATAAAATATTTTAATATATAATTTTGGATGATAATATTCTGATAAGAATCAATATCCTGATAATATTTTGACAATAACTTGATAATATTTTAATAATATCTTTTATCTTTTATTATTGATATTTGATTCTAACTTATACTCACATCTCCTTAGGAATAAAAGTTCAAGATTGCTTAGAATTCATTTCAGTTCTATTATTCCTTATTTTATTCATTCTCAATAACCAAATAAGTAAAACTTAGGGAAAATGTTACGTTGTAAAACTTAGGGAAAATGTTATATTTTCATTCCCACCTCTATATTATTAGTTCCCAAACAAGACTTTAATGTTTTTCCAGAGGCCATAAGATTACAAAATGGTTTCAGAAACCAAACAATAATGCTAACGAGAGGTTTAACAATTTTTAGTAACAAAACTTAGGTTTTCCAAGAAAATAAAGTTATGATCAAATTAAACTCATACAAATTTTGCAACAACCTTTAAAACTTATCAAATTAATAATAATCACATAATTTCTTCAAGATAATTAATTAAAGGATGCTCTAATGCTCTTATTAAAAAATTAATCGTTATCGAATTACGACTATAGCAAAAAAATTATTTTCTGATTTCCCATTCAAATTTCTTTAATTGAATAACTTGAAAATATGAATAAAAATAAAAGAGTTGTAATGTACTTAATTTAGATTCCTATGAAAAGTCAACTACAAAATGTTTAAATGTCTGACTTCTATTGATATCCACACATAAAAAAACTTAAATACTTTTAAGGTAAAAGGAGGGGATCCTAATATCTTTTTTATATCTATAGAAAAGACTATAAGGATTTTCAATTAAAATTAAACTTCTAATTTTAATTGAAGTCTAATTCTATTATAATTATAATTCAGAATTAGAATGTGATAAATTAAAACTCATTTAATTATTTATATAATTAAATAATTTATAATCTTAATCAATGTCATCAACATTGATCACTTAAATATTAAGAACGTCAAAGTAGTTTGACTTAACATATCCATGCATAATTATAATGTACAATTTAATTTTTTCTTTATCCAATTTTCCAATTGGACATAGAGTAAATAATTAATGTCCATTCTATTTAAATTCTATTTTGTTCGTTCTTGCTAATTAGTAGTTGAATTATAATTGATATTTCAGTTCACTCTAACTACATAATTCATTAAAATTGTTACTAATTAAGAACAGTGTTAATTAAGAACAGTGAAATATTCTCTCTAATTTTTTTTAAGATAATGAGTCCTTTTATAACTTATTCAAATATGTTTATATAGTTTATATTATATCCAAATATTACTAGTTAAGCTACTTTAAATTGCATAAGTCATAAGTAGCATAAAAACATAGTAATGTTTACTTTGAGAAATTTAATGATCAATTATATAGTTGTCATAATGAGAAAATCAACAAGCATGTAAGTAATATTCTCTTTGAAATCCTTATAATCGGGTTAGTTAACACTGATTTCCTTCCTCCTAATCTCTTCATTAAACATGCTCTTTTTAATCACATGTAAAGAAAGCATATCATCCGGAGCAGAGTTACTGATAATTAACATCAAATTTTCTCAACTATCTGGCAAGGGAATCAACAAGAACAAAGCTTGTATCTCATCATCAAGGAAGATCTTCATAGTAGTCACCTTGTTAATGATATCCTAAAAATCACTAAAATGTTGAGACTAATGTAATGAATATCATACTCAATTTATTCTCTTACTATATGGTACTGGTACTTGTCCATATCTGGTACCAATTTGGATAATTTTAAAATTATAAAATAGTCTCCTAATTTTATAAAATTACAAAACAGTCCCTCAATATATTATGTTATATAATTTTTTATTTTACTTCTATCCTATCTCAAAAAATTATAATAATATATATTTGACATAAAAATATTTTTATTTTATTAATAGTATTTTCACTTATTTCTAATAAATTAAGATACATAAAAAGATCATTTAACTCTCATATAAATATAAAATTAAGAATAATGTTTACATATATATGATAGGTGAATTTAATTTCAAATATTATTTTTACATATTTCAAAAGTTATTATAATAATTTTCATATATATACACTAAAAAGGGTATATATATTGTCAATATAAAAAATATTTTTAAAATTT
>JANIPM010000009.1:40817787-40831414 GCA_027478405.1 Erythroxylum cassinoides
TTTCCTGAACGAGTTGATTGAAGAACTAATTCGATATCTGTCATATTTGCAAAATAACTAATAACTCAATCATTCAAAGGGCTAGAAGAAGAAAAAAGGAAATGAGGAAGCTTTTTTAATTAGATTTTACAGATTTCAGTTGCTCAATTGCTTCATATATCCACTAATAAAGGGATTGACAATATAAGAAAGGTCAACCCATGAGAAATTAATATCAACAAACTTAAAACATAAAAAGGCACACAACCAATGAAGGGGCTTTGAAATTAACCAACTTGAACTACATTAAAGACAAAAAAAAAAAGAACTTTATCTTAGCATCATTGCAGACAAACTAAATACCATGGCCCAGATATACAGTCGAGGAACAAAACCAACACTTCTTCAATCTCATCGTTACGGTGATACAATAAAATAAAACTCAAAATTTTCTCTAAAAATTTTAAAACCAAATAGATTGATATGAATCCCTAAGTTAAATAATAGTTCTAAGATAAGAAAACGCAAGCACAAGTAGAAAGATAAGATACGAAACAAAAAAAAGAAAAAAAAACTACTCAACAAAAGGAACAATACATTGTAAACGAAAACCTAAGAATCGAGGGCTCTAGTGATGACGGTGAAATATGGCGACCACCAACAAAGCTTTTAATTTTAACACTCCTTTTCATTTGTTGGAGTTCGTATTTAGTTTTCAACTCATTGCTTGAAGATCAAGAGAACATGAAAAATTAAAACATAAAAAATTTCAAACAGTTTTTAATAGAAATTTTTGTATAAGCAATAATCAGAACACGAGGGTTGTTGCTTCTACCATGTACTTCCCACTGCTTGCACCTCCATCTGCCTGTTCGTCGTTGCCTGCTTCACCTTCTCTAGTTGTGGTTTTAGAGATTTAGCGTAAACGAAGAGAAGAATTGGGGAAAACGAAAAAAGCTAATTTAGGAGATGATGGGTTGGGTTATTATCTAGGATCATGTATAATTTTGAGTCAGGTAGTTCCACACTCCAACAGCGACGTTTTATTCAAAAAAATATTGCGGTTTCTATTTTGTGACGTTGTAATAAAAATATGTCGCAAAAAGTATTACACATCCTCGACGTATTCATAAAACATCACGAAAAATTTAAATTTTTGGTAACGTTTTTTAATTAATAAAATATCGCAGATTGTGTTGTTTTCTTGTAGTGACACTGTCACAGTCTTTTTTTGATTTGGATAAACTCGGCCAGAAAATTTAAAAAGAAATGCCTCTAGACTAGAACAATGCTACATTGGCTTGCAAACTTGCATTGACTCTCTTAAATAAGTATTTTGTTATGGGCAATTCATGGTCAGGCTTTCCCATGTTTTGTGGACCTCAAAATTAGGTCATATCTTTATTGAGTCACAATTTCAAGTCATGGAACAATCTTTTTGTAAAATGTAAAAAAAAAAAAGTTACACATAATTGATAGTTTTGCCTTACAAGAAGCCTTAAGTACTAAGGATCGAGATTGTTATTGTTAATGTTTGCAATTTCTGCCATGCATTACATATAGGCATCTAAACCTTTGCTTGGAATTTTAGTGAAGTGGTAACATTTTTTTGTTTTAGGATTGACAGTCTTTCTCTAACTAGTATAGATGCAAGGTAGTTTCAAAACAGGTCATATTTTATCGCAAAATTAAATTATTTAAGGTCTTAATAATTGCATTCAAGGTCCATTTTACTATATTCTTGCAGGGAAAAGACAAGATGGGTCAAGGAGACTATTTTGGCAGGGTAAAGATTTGCTTGCCGGGCCAAAACTCAACCGTAGTGGCAAAGATGTCTCGTCCTAATTACTATAAATTGATACCATCAATGTTTCAACGCTAGTTAACATTTAAAAAAAAAACTTATATAGTCCTGATATTCCCACTTCCATTAGTTTCAGAAACACTAAAAAGGTGATCTTTTTTATAAGATATAGTGATTTTTACACGTTTGTGAATGATGGTTTTCTTGAATTATAACAGGTTTATGTCTGGAGAAAGGTCTTTGTTACATCCGAAGTCATACGAAAGCATAAGTTTTAGAATGATAGCTCTTTAGATTAATGGCATTGTACGTCTGATATGGACTGATCAGGAAGACATATGTGGGTCTAATGATGGTAAAATTGGAGATGTTTCACTAATTGCTCGACCAAATTTTGACAAGAAAATGGACCAATGATTCGATTCTGGTCATGGCTATTGTGAACTTTTCAAGTTTGAGATTCACAGGTTCAAAGCACCAAATACATAAAAGTAAGAAACTGTAGTTGCTAATATGCAATAGCAGTAGGAAAGCATTTCATTAGGAGTGCACGTTGTTTTAAGTAATAGTGAACCCGTGAAAATTGGTGCTTCCACATCTCTACCAACAGTCTAAACCCTTATTAATATTAAACTTGAACAATGGAGCATTATTTTTATTGCTACTTCACGTTATTATAGTAGGATCGTATCAAGGAAGGCAATCTAGTTCGTTTGGAGGGCATGTAAATTAGGCCCTTAATAGATGAGATATGCCTCCCTTTCTCTTGTCATGAAGATACTGATGGGTCCATCCCACATTCTCGCGATCTTCATATGTAACGTATCCCTCTCAAATGGAGTAGATCTTCCAGAAGTTTGACATGACACCATATAATTGAAGCAATTGCTTTGGTATCTACAAGCTCGTGAAGAAGAGCTAGAGCATTTTTTAGGGGGTCACAATCTTTTTTAGTGAATCATATATATCATCAATCTAGTGTTCATAATTTAATGTTTTCATATTAAACCCAAGTTAGGGACTAGCTGCACATGTTGGCAAAGTCGCAAAGTCAAAGTAAGAGCACTTCAACATATCTGTTTTTATATATTAGGCATGTTCGATCAACATGACGAGCGTACGTTATTTCTTGGGAGGGATTCAAACATATATAATAAACTAGGCGCGTGATATTTGTTTGGATTCCATTCCTTGTCAAAACGTCTCTTAAGAGGAGACGGGATTGTGGACAAGATTTTTCAAAGAAAGATGTGTTTATTTATTGTGAAAGGGATAAGTTCGAATTGGTTGTTTATTTTTCTGATTAAAGTATTTGGTTAGGTGAAATGTGTTACCTCGTAAGAAATACCTTCAGCCAACCAATAATGGAGGATGTGAATAAGATCAATAATTAACTCTCATGAACAAACTTAGATGGAATCCAAGGATAGAATTTTTTATTTTTTGAGTATGTATTATGTAAATACTTAATAATTTATAAAAATACTTATTTTAAATATATTATATGATGAATCAACTATTCAAAATTATGTAATAGACTAAAAGGACAGAACAAGAATGTATACAAGTTATGCTCGACACAACATTCATTTAGGATGGAAACGACCGCCAGTTTTATATCTCCAATTGATACACAAGTGGCTCATCGACCAAAACAAACGGAGGAACTTAAAGTAGAAGTCTATAATTACTATGTTAAGATAACAATGGCATTAAAAAAAAGAGGGTTTTCTAACATGAAAAGAAAACCTACTCCCACCAATCCCTGGAAATATTCAAAGATTTGACCAAAGTTGAGCAATATGTACAAGATAGGTATCAAAATTGGAAGGATAAGTGACCATAGTCAAAGCATCGAACTCTGTGTCCACAAACTGAGCTGGTAACGAAGACAATGACTTCGCGGAAAAGAACAAAAACATGTATGTATTTTAACATATTTATCTGTATCTTCTTGTCTCTTCTTTTCGAGCTCCCAAACGTATCCAAGAAGGCAAATTCTAGTCAAACACACCTAACTCATTTGTCTAATCTTCTGGTCTACGGTACTAAGCAGGATACTTATTATTAATATTGGTACGCTCCATATATACTTTTTTATGTAACTGATTAGATAATACATGTGTGATTTTTATCAGAAAGACAAATCCCATAATATTCTTAATTACAAACCGCGTTAAATGGCTGTCCCACTCCCTCTATCTCTCTCCAATTAGTGCGATTCGGATAACCTAAAGATTGACAACTCAGTAATTGTTGTATAGAATTGTAAGACAATTAGTGCTCCCTCCAAGTTTCATGTTCAAATGTAATAATTATAAAAGAGTTATATTTAAGAATATACTTATAATTTGATATCTTAAAGTTTTGAAATATATGAACCACATAAGTTTTAAAATAAAGATTAACCTAAAATTTGTATAATATCGTAAGAACATTTTATATTAAACAAATCGTTAGTGATTTAAGTTTCCAATGAAACCTCAAAAAGAATGTGTAATCTGATAAATACATAGTATTAAAAAAAAACACGTGTAGTTTTATACAGTGACGTAGAATCGATTCAAAATTGGCGGTGGAGGAGGCCAAACTCTGCGGCGCAAACTTGGGCACGTGTTACGGTACGAGCAGGAGCATCGTAGAGTGTCAGATCAGCCTCGTGCATCAGTGGCGGTGCATGTGTAGGGCCCGCGAATAAATACGTGTGATATACATAACGGCCAACGTCCCCAACGGCCCTGCCCATGGAACTGTGGAAGCCACAAAAGATTAAATATTTTGCTTTAATAATAGAACCTCAGTCAGTATTTATTGAAAGTACGGTGAGTAAAAGTATGTATTTAAGATTTGTTAGATCAAGCTTGTTTTGGTATGGAATGAAGCTAGGGTTATAGTAATGAAGCACAGTCTCCGGTAGTTTTAGAGTTTTTTACGTAGACTGGAAGTTACAGAGACAACCACATTAAATGAGATAGGTTTACGGTGATGTCAATGACAATTAATGGGAATAGGTATTTGAATTTCTGATAGCTGTGAAAAGAAAAAGACATGTCTCGTGGGTTTTCTTTGTACGGGGATTCTAAGGTTGGATGTACATTTTCTGTCTTCAGTATACTGAAGCCTATGATATAAAAATTGAGAAAAAGAGAGAAATATATATAGATATGGGGGGGGTTTGAGGTTTGACAAGTGAAACAAGTACAAGTAAACATATGAAATGTTTAACCAGAGGAAGACACGAAAGTAAATTTATGGAGGGAACTAGGTCGGAAAAGAAGTGAGAAAGCAAATAATTGAATTGAGGGAGGCATGCAAAGGGGTGAGAATGAATTACACGCAAATTATGTCAGCGTGCGATCCCAACACTAGTGGGGACACTGGTGTGGTTCCACCGCACGTTTGCCATCAACTTTTCCAAATTTCGTATAGAGAAATCCCATATCTTTCGCCTTTTTCCATTTCTCTTTTTGCTGCCTTGTGCACCTCTCTCGCTTTTAAAGGTCTGCAAACCAAGCAGCTTCTTCATTATCTGCACCGCGTCCATATATGTATCCAACTACACTGACATGTTAATCCCATTTCAAGTTATCTCCCTTTTGTCTTTTCTATATATAATTTACTTCTTTTTCTTAGTGATCATCAAATGCCTTACCTTTTTCATTCATTTTTAGTCTTGTTTGTTGCAAAAGTTAGACTAATATAACATCATTCCCGTGTATTCGTGACGTCCATTCTTTCACCAATACTAATAAAATTTTAGAAATATTATATTTAAATACGGCTCTTATTTGTTTCAATTATTGGCAATTACGCTTACATCTCCTATAAATCATTATATTTGTATTTGTATTTATATTTATGATTACATAATAACTTTTTTAAAATGTTATTATTAAAACATACGTAATTCAAAATTAAATATTCTATCGAGTGGAAGTAAATAAGGAAATCCACACACCAATGTTGTGTATGGCCATCTCCAAAAAAGGGCAGCAAATAAAAGAGATTCTTTTAATTGGAAAGTGAAAAACAGAATCTGTTAATATCTTGTACAGGATTCATTTATGTCCACATGCACATGCGTGAAGGCACTAACATTTTTATTTCACAAGCCGTGAGCATCTCACGGGTGGCTAAACCCAGTTCACACTTGGAAACGAGTTGATCAAGCCAGTCAGGAGTCTAGGTATGAAAGGGTCGAACCACTTGGGCTGTCGGTCAGCTCTCCACTCCATATCGAGGCTCGTGCGTTGAATTTTCAGACCGGAACTGATAACGTCCGTACAAAATGTCGACCTACATTTGCCGGTCATTGCGTCTAGCGTTGCCATCTCGAGTCCAAAACCTCAAAACACACAGCCTCATAAATGTTCACTTTCTTCAACATACTCTTTCTTTCTCTCTTGATCCACACACCTACCTGCCGTAAAAACCTGACGACCCAAACACTAGACTCTCTCTCCATCTATATTGCAGCGTTTATCTTTTGTCTCCTCTTATCTATAGGTTTTTCATGAAGTTTTTGGAGGTGGTTTAATTGAGCTATGGGAACAAAAGAGGTAAAGATAGAGAACGTGGTTGCCTCCTCTACATTTCCTGACCATGTACAGAGCATTTACCCATTACAGGGCGTGTTGGAGTTGTGTGAGGGAGATAAGAGTTCGTTAGGGTTCATGGAGCTACTGGGTATGCAGGAATTTGGTTCTTCTCTGTTCGATATTCTACCCGTGCCATCCACAGCGCAAGCATCGAATCCACTTGATAAGAAGATGGAGTCTTCAGAGTTGTTGAATAATCAGCCTGCAACACCTATTTCTTCTTCGATTTCATCGGCTTCTAGTGAGGCCTTGAATGAGGAACAAGTTAAGGCTAGGGACAATGAGGAAATAGAACAGCAAAAGACCAAGAAAGAGTGAGTCTTCAATGGTTACTTCTCTACTTTTTCTTTTATGTTTAGAAGAAACCTCATTGGATGAAAAAGATAGGGTTGCTATATACTTGATATGCTCTTGTGTTTTCCGTATAGTGGCGTGGCCATCCTCATCTGGAATGTGATCAAGAACAGGAGTATACATGTGTGTTTGTGCATTGTTTAAGTAAAATTTGAACTTGAAGATTGATGGCTTCTGCATGTTCTTTTTTCTTTTTTCTTTTCTCTACTTGCATAAAGGCTGAAACCAAAGAAGACAAATCAGAAGAGACCGAAAGAACCGAAGTTTGCATTCATGACAAAGAGCGAGGTTGATCATCTGGAAGATGGGTACAGATGGAGAAAGTACGGACAAAAAGCTGTGAAGAATAGTCCTTTCCCTAGGTACTATACTTTAACTTAGATGTTCTCACATTTACTAATCCATTAAAGTTTGAAGTTGAGATTTTTGATAATTTCGGAAGCTAATGCTTCATTTGTGTTGATTTAGGAGTTACTACCGTTGCACCGCCGCATCATGTAATGTAAAGAAGAGAATTGAAAGATCATTTACTGATCCAAGTGTAGTCGTGACCACTTATGAGGGCCAACACACTCATCCAAGTCCAGTCATGTCTCGCCCAAGTTTTATCGGAGCACCACCAGAGTCTGGTTTCTCCACAGCTCTTTTTGCTACGCCAGTGCAAAGAAGCAATTTCTCGCTCTATCAACAGCACCAGCAATCATACGGTAATAGTCTCCCTCATTTGGGTTTTGGTTATAATGGGACTTCTTCTATTGTTAGTTCATTGGGTGAGAGGCGCTTTTGCAATGCAATACGGTCTGCTTTGGCCAAGGATAATGGTCTTCTTCAAGACATTGTCCCTTCTCGTATGATAAAGGAAGAGTAATTGAGAGCTTCAAATTACTTCTTTTGTAGCTTCCTCACACTCACTTGTAGATGAAAGACATTTCATTATATTATCAGTATATGTAATCACCTTGCTGATAGGTGATAAACTCAGAACCCTAGTCGCTCAGACAGAAACCCTGATCAGACCATTGTTACATGGGTTCTTCTTCGTGTCTGGAGCTGACTTCTATAGTATAGTTAAGTTTATATGTACTCGTATCAGGCCTTCTTCTTCTTCTTCGTCTTCTTCTTCTTATTTTTTAAATGCATGCTTTTGTTGAAGTTGGGTTTTCACCGCCTTAAATGCTTGTGGCCCTATCTTTTTGTCCGGCACCATTTGTTTTTGGTGAAGGAATGTGCCCTTGTTTTTGGCGTTTCCTTCAGTTGTCATTTAATAGATGGAGAGCCTAGTCTAGTTTTTACCTTGTCTAGTAATCCACAAAACCCTTCCTAGGAAATGTGGAGTTTGATTATGGCAAAATGTTTTCAATCTTGTACGTAGTTATGAACCTAACGTAATGAAAACTGATTTACAGCATCCTTTTCGAGTAGTTTGTGTATTGGAGATATGTTTAAATGGCATCAGAATTGAGTGTGATACCTATATTCCACGAAAGGGTGGAGAATTAAATAAAAGCTTGGAAAAAGAAACCTCGGATCATTTTAAGGTTCCTACTTGGTTTCTCCATTTAATAATTCGGCCCAAAAAAGTACGAGTTCAGTTAGGGGCTAGTGCGTATCGTTCTCAGTTCTCTTTAACCTGATAATGCAAGTTTTGTCTTTTTAGTGAAATTGAGGCACGAACTTGTATCCAAAGTGTTTTCTTTTGGAAGCATTTTAGGCGCATTATTCTTCAAGATGTATCAGATGCTTCAGAAGTTCGTCAATGATTATATTAATTCCTCTCAAGGCAACCAAACGAAAATTACATACTCTTATCACGCTATAGATCAAGCAAGCAGCAATTGAGCATGGAGAACTTTTTTATACACAGGTGGGATCAACAACTGGGCTGGTTTCTCTCAGGATCCTGCAGACAGCACTTGCTTGGTCTATGAGCATGGATATCTATATGCTATTTAACAGCTGATAAGAACCCTAATCAATAAAAGCAATTACCCCAACTCCAACCAATCCTTAAATTAGAAGTGCTGGCCACGGGCATCATATCCACATTGTACCAAATAACAGGAAAAGTATTCCCGGGAATATTAAAAGCTATCTACAAAATTATCCTAATGTTCAGCCGGAATATTCTTAAAAGTTCATGATTAAGAAACCTGCACCTTCTGTAATTGATCAACTTCTACGGCTGAGAAGCTTTTAGGCAATGAAAATGGTTGCTGATCAGGCGTTAGCATCTTTACGTGCTTCTGCATGCGCTGCTGAAACAAGGCAAACTCCTCGGGCTTCTCCCACTACAGGTCAATAATCAGATGGGCTTAGTAATAATATTCCCCAAGTAATTTTCACCTTGAGAATCTAACATGACTCGACCTAGAAAGTGTCAAGAAGGAAATACATAATTGCCATCCCCGGGAACCATCCAAATAAGGTGCAACTTGTCAAACAGTTGAAAGTTAAATAGCAGGATCCAATGAAGTAGAAGTTGATAGCTTACACTACTTTCACAAGTGACACAGTTGTAGTAGTACTTGTAACCATCAGGGCATGCATGCTCACTCCAATCGCATTCTGGGGAGTCCACTATCTGGGGACTTGAAGTTGCAGCAGGCTCAGTAGGATTCAGAGCAGTCTGAGGATTGCTTTCAGTACTTGGAAACTGCAGGTTAGTATCACTCATCACATTTAGTTTGTTAGAGAATCAAGAAATGCCATAGAATTCATAATGGAAATATCTTGGAATTTCTCCACATTATGCATGAGATTAAAGAGTATCACGTATTGAACAAACAAGAGAATCACTCTTTTCAACATGGCAGTCGGCATGTAATGGACTTAATTGATAAGACTAATTTGCAAATTTTTCTGGTGTCCACATGATGCATACGGATATAACCAACACGAAGTACAGTAAGTGCATCTCACAAGGCATAACAAATTTCAGTTACGGTACATAAAATTTACAAAAAAAAATGATGCAAGATGTGTGACTAATAGATCAAAACACACATCTGAACAGGAATACAACATCTAACCCAAAACCAACTTAATTTAGATAAAACACTCGGTTAAACATTCACAATTATCACCTTTGTGTAAGTCTCTGCATTCTGCAGTTGCTCTACATTCTGCGTCTTCTGCATTTCAGTATCCGTTTGTTGAGATGACATAAAAGATTTCTGAGGAGTCTGTTGATGTGGTTGTGTTTGTTGTGATGATATAAAAGATTTCTGAGGAGTCTGTTGATGTGGTTGTGGCATCTGACACAAATCAGACTGTGATTGCTGAAGAGGAGGTTGTGGTTGTTCCATGATACGATGAGCTAAATTCTCCTGTTTTGCCATGTAGGAAACAGGTTGCCCATGATAGTATGTTGAAGCTGTTGGGATAGGATATACGGCATGTCCTCCCATAGAATCACCGAAATTGGCTACAGACCTGCAACAATTCAACTCAGGAGAACTTATTCAGCACAAAGGAAGGAGAAACTGAAGCCATGTGTTGTACCTAGTGACTGGTTCTTGAGAGCACGAACCAAAATTTGAAGCACCAATTGGACAATTTCCCCTAGAAAAGGACAGAGATTATTCAGTGTTTGAAATAGATGAGAAAGTCAGGGAAATTTCCATTGATTCATGACAACCTAATCAAAGCAAAATAAAGATTCGGATCTTCAGTTTAGTTGGCCATTCCTTATCTTAGCATCAAGAAAATCTAACAAATTTGAAAATTGAATATAGAACTTAATATGGAAGATGTAAACCTTATTTCTCCAGCCCTTGACTTTTTGGGATCCGCAAAACGTACAATCAATGGCAGATCACAACCCTAAAAGTTACCAGGAGAATATATTAATAGCCTAATAAACACCAGATGGGATGTAACAATTGAGAACAAGACAATTCCCGTACTTAACTCTCATTGTGAAACTTCCATTTAGTGCTCTAATTGCAGCAACGGCCATATCTCTGCGAGAAAACTTAATGAACGCACATCCTTCAGAAAAAATTGGTCATCATATCAGAACCAACAAAATTATAGCCAACATAGGCATGCATTTCTTGAGACCTCCAAATGTAAATATCCAATCAAGAGCAACTAGCACTGAGACAAACTGTTTGCAGCAGAGAATCTAGGAAAACATGAGAGATATCATCAACAAGGGAAAATAGATAAAAGCATTAAGGGAGTAGCAAAAAGTCCCAGAATTTGCAACTAAGATACTTATGCGGCCTATCAAAAAACCCCCTGCTGATCCTTGCTTAAGGGAGCACACCTTAGAGCACATCATAGCAAAAATCAGCTTCCTATATGTTATCACCAAAGTATTTAAAACAAAGGAGAGACAATTCAAAAGAAACAACAGTTGGACACAGTACCCACCACGACTTTGCTTCAGCTCATCACGTGCAATATATACATCTTCAACAATGCCGAAAGGAGAGAATATCTAACACAGAAAGGATTTGCATTAAACCAATTGCATTCATCAATAGAAACATAGCATAAGAGTAAAGTTCCACTAAGTTATTTCCAATGAAAACAAATGAACATTACAACTAGTACCAAATATAGACACTCGAGCAATTTGCAAATGTGTTTTTCATAAGCAAGACGATGTGATGTGAATGTAATTGCAAAGTTTGCATTCTTTAACTCTGGAATCAGTTAATCCCACACAGAAGATTACTTAATTAATTAAATAATAATGGACAGTCATTCCTCACTTGCCATTGCGTGCACTCACAGGCACACACATATTCTTTAATTAGATCCATGTTGAACCATTCACAAGGAGAGCCAAGACTTGAATATGAATGATCAGCTAACGTGTTCCCATTATTCAAGAAAACAAAATAAAACGAAAGAAGTCATGGCTCATACTTCCTCAATTTCCTCTTTTGAAGCTTGTTTGTTCACACAACCAACATAGAGTTTGTCCACAAATACACCTACCAAATAACAGTATGAGGAATAAATATAGAAGTAGACATAATAGGGTTTCCAGCAGAAAAAAATAAGAAGAAAGTAAAGAAGAATATTAGCAACATAAAGTCAATGAATAAGCTCATTGGTGTGCTTGATTGTGCGACTGACATTTAAATGCAAGTATGGAAATTAATAACAAGTACAATGGGAAAGCACACAGCTCATGTAGCTATTCCCTTCCCTTACCATGGCGCTCCCGTTCACCATCAGCATACCTCACTTTGATTGGAGCTGCAAGCTGAATTGAAACCAATCATCAATCAATGAGCAACTTAATTAAAGGCATAAGTTCTTGACAGAACTAACAGCTAGTTTACTTACCCCAGGAAAAATGTACTGGCTATCTAAAGCCTTAATAGCCCTGTCAGCTTCCTCTAGTGTCAAATATTTAACAAAACAAAATCCTGCATGAGTACCATACAACTTTAAATGATCTCCCACAGATATGTGCCATCAACAAGGTATCAAAAGTTAGTTTTTACTGGGTACATCACAAGGGGAAGAATATACCAAATGTTAAAGATGTGAAGATTAAGGAAAACAAAGATCACTAGAAGGGAAAAAAGGTTACAATCTAGTTAGCTATGCCAAATTCCGATAAAGAAATTATATTAACATTCATTTCTAAGAGTATGTCACTTGTGATGAGTAAAGGCAAACAATAGCATACTGCAACTGGGGAAGAATAAAATGGACAGATTAATCAAGCTTCCACATTGGAAGAGGTGCTAGGCTATAGTCGTCACAACAATGAACAGAATATTTCAATAGTCGATTGGATTGATTGTGAAATGATCACTATGATAGATATTAAAGTAAAGACAAGCAGCAATCTATTATCAATTCAAGTACCTTGATCAGGGCTAACCCACTTATCCCATGGTATAATGACCTCAACAACACTACCGTGCCCTTCAAACAATGTGCGGATCTAGATGAAAAGTTATAATCAAAAGTTTGAAAATTGGCAAGCATTTAAAAGTCATCCTTATACTCAGTTTTCGCTTGATATTTGAAAAAAAGAAAAGAAAAGGAAGAAAACAGATGTATCAAATAAAATGAAAAACTAACTTCTACTTCAGTTGCTGTCCGTGGAACTGGTGCAACATAAAGTTTCGCATTACAGCCGCCATCGTTGCGACCTGAAAAGCAGGGAAGGAGAAAACAAAGAAAATTTCATAAATTCACTGGCATAAAAGAAGCAAAAAATGCAGCAAGCATCAAGTTACAGAAAACAACCGAATATTATTAAAACTCTGTTTCACGATAAGGAACATCTAACAACCCAAAAGAGCATATCACACCATGCAACTTAGAATCAATAATACGCATTTACAATAGAGAGGTGATAAATGGGTCGGTTACCCGGAGAAGCTCCACGATACCGTCCTCTTTTTCGGCCGTTGAACCGGAATCCTCCTCCGCCACTGCCATGTAACTCAACCGGCGGACCACCTATCTGGCAATTAGAGTCATAATTGGAATAGTAATCACGGTTGTTGTTGAATTGGTGGTACTCCTGATTCTGGTCGATAAAGTTGTCCTGATGATATGGGTAGTGCTGGTGGTGGTAGTTCGGCGGTTGGTGGCCGTTGTGGTAATACTGGTACTGATGATTCTCTCCCATCAGCTGAACCCTAATCCTAGAACCGGCGGTCTATCGGAAACAGGGCTGAAAACCTAAGATTGATCACGGAAGGGTTCAAAAAAATGAGAGTATGTGTGCACTCAGGCACGGGACCATCCAAAGACTAAACCTAACGTCTCCCCGACATAAGAAAAAACCCCAAAACACAATTAACCATAAGAAAATCCTGATGGGTTTCTTAGTGTTAAAATCTCTTAGCAGGTTAAATCACGTTTTTCCAATTCTATGGTAATTTGACATTAGACTCAAATTAGAGTTAAG
>JANIPM010000009.1:41013905-41025377 GCA_027478405.1 Erythroxylum cassinoides
GTTCGCCCTTATCGTAGGATATGTATCGGAATGACCTACGGGCATTCCGGTGTATACCCTACAGTAAGGGGGCGCTATAATAATGAAGTGCATATGTAACGCGACCTGATCTTGACCTAAAACTCTTTCTCAGATATGCTGGCTAACTCTAATTTGCCTATCTGAAGATCTTTATTAAACCTGGAATGTTTAATGAGTTTTGTGAACTCAGTTGAGCAACCATCCTCGATGGTTCACCCATGTAACAAATTCCATCATCATAAATCACATAGTTCATTCAATCTTTCATTTCATTATAGCTTTACAAATCAGTTAATGAATTACAATATCATTTCATTACAGCTTTGCAAATCATTCAATGAATTACAATCATATACGAATGCTATATGTATGAGACTCACATTCATTTTTATATTATTGTTACTGTGTACTTTTACAATATCTCGAATCATCAGGCTCAGTCTGTCTGTCTGTCCCTTATCCATTATGGATATAGGGCTCATCGATCACAATGAGCCATAGGCTCAAACCACATATGTGAGAGCTTAAAGCTCTTGTCATTAACAGTATCAGTAGCAACATCAGTCACAACTCCTTTATATTACATGCATTGGAATGAAATGCATATCACTATTTAGTAATCACATTCAATCACTTTCTTTTGCAAATATTATGACAGTTTAACAGTTATAGTAATAATTCACAATAGTAGTAGTCATCGGACTAGGTCCGGCATTCAAGTTTTCAGTTGAGAATCATAAATTCATTTAGGTAGTCGCATTAACATTCAATTAGCACTTCCAATATCATTTTCATGTATCAAAAATGACTTGGAAAAATATTATTCAGAATCCAGTTCACAATCAGCATAATTCAGTACAATTCAATAAGATAGTAATACAGTTTAGTACAGTTCAGTAATATACAAATAAAGTAAAGTGATACCATCTTAGGCTATCACTGTTGCTCCCTTAAGCTTATTGCCTTGTCGTTCTGACAATATCCGGAAGCAATTGCTTGTTTATTTGCAATAAAAACTATACATATTACTAGAGCGCTTGTGTAATAGAATAAATATATGTATTATGCATGTTCAATGACAAATTCTCATGTATATTTTTGTCATACAGTTATGTATATATTAATTGTACTCCAATTGTACTAAAACTCAATCACTCATTCTCTATTTCAACTGTTTCTGAAAACATTCCATTCTGATCATACTATTCCAACAAATTCCCTTACTTTCATTCAATCAATATTTTTCAAATCAATTAAAAAAGATACCAATTTTTATGCAGAGGTAGAACAATGTGTTAAGAGTCTATTGGTTCAAGAATCAAGTCATTTGGATGTCTAGAGAACGAGTTATGATCAAAAGAAGTAAGATTGTTGAGTGTAAAAGAAACCCTCAGATGCACGATCGTACTCTCACCTCCTTCACAAAAGTCACCCTGCTGCTTTTAATCATTGAAACACAATCTATTTCATTTCCTCTCATCTCACGATCGTAACTTTTATTCTCATTAATAACCCACAATATTTAGTCATGGGTGTGCAATTCTTATGCATACCCGTGCGTGCGTGCAAGGGTTGTGCACTTTCACTCTCAGACCAATTTCTTTTTCTTATTTTTCAGTCCTTTTCACTACTTTGTTCATTCCTAAACATATATCCTATCTTTCTACTCCAATACAAACTCACAACAAGTCATATGCAAGCTAACCGAAACCTCGCACAAGCTTTCTCTCACTATTGTGTTCATCCTCTCTCTTTACTGTGTTTTTATCTTTTCAGCAGTTCACAACTTCGCAACACTCAATAAACTCAAATTTCATTCCAGATACACTTAACAAATTCAGTTTCTCATTTAAGTCATTCAGGGTATTTATTCACCAAAACTATACTGCTTAAACTTCTCATGCATGTATATATATTAACACCGTAAAATATCATCAGAGTTACGTACATGATTCAGTAATATTGCCAATGGAGGGAATAGATTGCTACAACTTGATGCTCAGTGTTTGGTAAAACTAGAAATAGATTTGATAACAATATTACTCTCGATGAATACCTACAAGAGAGGGCTTAGCTACAAAAAAAACAATGTCTAAAACACGTATCTACGTGTCCCCTTGCATGGTTTAACATTTGTCACTATTTTATACTGCCACGTGTCATGCATGCACATAAGCTATTTGTCATCAATTAAATCAGTCCACGTTTCACACTACCAAAAATTCTGAGATAATACTAATAGTCTCTAATTAAATCTTTAACGTAAACAATTGACAATTCACAATTTAATCCCCTTAATTAGTCAATCATACCTGAAAAATTTCAATGAATGCATGAACAATTATTTTAAATATGTCAATAATAAATATTCACATGTATATGAATATATAATGATGCATGAGCGTGCAACGAATTCTACAGTACACTCAGTTCACAATTCTGTGGTCTAGCCCCGAATATGGGATGTTACACAATCAATCCTTCTTGAAGCTTTTCATGAACAAAGTGACAATCCACCTCAATATGTTTGGTTCTCTCATGACCAGTTTGAGGCAATATGAATGACTACATAATTATCATACATCAACTTCATTAGATTGAAGTGCTCGAAACCAAGTTCTCCAAAAAGATGTTTCAACCAAATCAACCAAATCAACTCACATTTAGTATACACCATAGCCTTGTACTCAAACTCAACACTAGAATATGCAACAACTGATTGCTTTTTACTTTTCCATAACACCATGTTTCCATCTAAAATTACATAGTAGCCTTAGGTAAATTGTCAATCATAAGAGCCTACCTAATCTACATCTATAAACCCCTAAATTTGAATGTGTCCATGATTTTGGTAAAGAAGACCTTGCCCTAGAGACCCTTTCAAATATTTCAAAATTCTAATAATTGCATCCTAATAACTAGTTCGCAAAGATCCTATAAACTAAATCACTAAATTTGTAGTAAATGAGATATTTGGATGAGTAACAGTTAAATGATTTAGTTTACCAACAAGTCTTCAATACTTTTTTGGATCTTCTAACTGCTCTTCTTTATCAACATTCAGTTTTACATTTGGTTCCATGTGGCTATCAATTGGTTTTGTTTCCAACAGGCTTGTTTCCTCTAAAAGATCAAGGACATACTTTCTTTGAGATAGATAAATCCCTATCAGCGACCTTGGTTTATAGGAATCACTTTAAAGACTATATTCCTACTTTATCATCTCCAGTAATAACAATAACATCAATATAAATGATTAAAAGAATTTTACAAGCCTTAAAGTGACGATACAACACAGAGTGATCCACACCATATCGATACATACCAAACTCCATAACCGTTATACTCCCCCAAAACTAAGCTCTTGGTGATTGTTTTAGACCATATACGATACACTGGATTAGTCCCCCCTTAGTAACAAGCCCTGGTAGTTGTTCTATAAAAATAGTCTCTTGAATATCAACATGAAGGATAGAATTTTTTACATCGAGTTGATGAAGATGGCAATTATGGGTGGCTATCAATAGAATGAAAATATGAACGGATGTCAATTTGTCTACAGGAGAAAAAGTTTTAGTATAATCATACCATATGCCCGTGTATAACCCTTAGCTACTAAGTGAGCTTTTAAACAATTAATCATGCCATCAGAATTGACCTTAACATTGAACACCCAACAAAAACCTATAATTGTCTGACCATATAGAAGAGTAACTAAGTCCTATGTATTATTAGCTTGCAAAGCCATCTCTTCTTTAATGGCATGTTTCCATCCAGGATGAAGAAAAAGACTTAGGTACATATATAGAAGACAAATTGGATACAAAAGCAGTATGTATCAATGATAATGAGTTATAAGAAACAAAGTTTAAAATAGGGTGACATATACAAGACCTTCATACTTTTCAGAGAGCAAGGAGCCAATCAAGATCATTATATGATAAAGTTGAAGACGGAGAAGACAATAGTGACTAGAGTGAATCATCTGGTCGTACTTTATGATTAGAGCATTGAGTATAAGATAAACATTCCAAAAGAGTAGGATTAGTGTCAGGAGCAATATAATTAGGAGTTATTTGGGAAGGAACAAAAGGAATTGGTAGACACTCATCAATGTGAGTAGAGACAAACTGAGCATTAGAAAAGTACGGTGAGTCTTCAAAGAATGTAACATCAGTAGACACAAAAAATCGATTTAACAATGGGTTGAAAATGAGAGTACCAAAGAAAAATGCACTTTATAATTTGTGGATCTAATTTATCTGTGTTAGGTTGAAGAAACAAACACAACTGAATACTCAAAGATTAATGGGAAAAGGTTCTTAACAAGGAACGAGAATTGAGAATAGAGTTCGATTGATGAAAACATGCGGAGGCTTTTCATTATCAGAGGCAAGTAAAGGAACGATATGGTTAGTTATTTTACCTAAAATATGATTAGTGGCACTAGAATCTATTACCTATGATTGTTTTCTAAGGATAGATGAATAACAGGAGGTTAGGTTACCTTGATGAGCCACAAATTCCATAGAGGAAGACCATGTCTATTAAGTTGACTAATACTACAAATACTTAGTACACTCATCCTAAGATAGAGTAATAAATGATTGTGAAGCTATAGTTGAAGAATGTTCTTCAAGAGATGTAATATATACAACTCACAAATGGGGATATTTATCCCAACAAGACTTTTCATCATGTCCACCTTTATCATAATATGTGCAATGGAGTCGTAATCCTCTGCCACCTCCTCCTCTACCACCATAACCATCGCATCCTCCTTGACTTCTCCCATGACTTCCTTTGACTTGTGAACTAGATTGTACTGCTGGTGCTAACCTATCTGAGTTATTCTCTAACGGATTTGCCTTAGTCATAGAGTAAGAGAGTCTAGAATATACTTCAACTTAAGAAGGAAAGTCTTCTACTCCCAATATTTGTGCTAGCCCAAGCTCAAACTTGGGTTTCAATTCAACCAAAAACGTTATAGTCATCAACTGCTCTTTTTGAATCTGTATCTCATTAATATCATAAGTGATCGGTAGTAGAGAATTCAACTCCTCAAATGCACATTTCCCTATCCCAAAGTATTCAATCAAGCTTCCCTCATATTTAGACTAAATAACTCAATAGAAATATCATATATACGAACTATATTACTAAAGTAAAGAAGCTTAGCATATTCCCAAACTTGCTTACAAGTGGTAACAAGAGAGAATAAGACTAAGATTTCAGGTTCCAAATAATTGAAAAGAATATGTAGTAATTGTGCATCATCAATTTGCCAATTTTCTAGTATTTTCTAATCAATTGGGGATCATGGGACAACTTTCTCTTACCTCTAAAGAATAATTCTACAATCTTAGACCAAAATGAACAGTTTTTACTATTTAAACATCCTTTGGTGATTCACAAAGTTTAGGAACCCATTGTTGGAAAACTTGTCAATGATTTACTACTAGAATCTAATATCTCTCAAGTATAATTGATGAATTTCATAGCCAAACAGACACTAGTAACACTTCTGACAATGTTCCAAAATGTATAAAAGACTTTACTACTCAAAATACCCATGTTTTGGTTAGTTTTGACATAAAACAAGATCAAAACTCCATTCAGGATGAAGAGGTGAGTTGACCCATCAAGCTGCCATCGCCCATGGTCTAAAGTTGTGCCCAAATCTCCTTAGTGAAGCTACATCCAAACAACAAATGCTATTAACTTTCTAACTCTATTCTGCATAATTCATAGTTTGCTTAGTAAATTTGGAACTTCAGTCTATCTTTAGTGAGTAGCCCCCGATTCATACCCAACTAGCAGATAAAGGCATGAGCTAGTTTGATTTCTGAATCCCATGTTAGCTTTGCCCAGCCTACTCTTAAATTCTGATCCTTCTGCAACATGGCCTTGCAAGCATTAGTGCTGAATAATCTTGAATTTTCAACTATCCATTGAGTTTTATCCTCTTCATCTTCCTAACATCTAGGAATTTGCTTCAGTAACATGTTTTAGTATATGCTGCTAAGATATGGCCAAACCCATTGATTACCTCTTATAAATTTGCTTACTTTTGTCTCATTGTTCACAAGCCTTTTCAAATGTTGAAGTTTACTAACTTTATAAAGAGGGCCCTTACAGTGCTAATTATCGAACCAAAAGGAAGTATTTTTGTAACAACCCAGACCACCCGTCCACAAATATTGTTAACTTTGGGTTGCCCATCGGGCTAAGGTCCTCATAGTTTTGCTCTTCCCGCACCAGAAAAATGCATCTATAGGGAAGAGGAATCCGTATCCTTATAAGACGTACTTCGTTCTCCTCTCCAACCGATGTGAGATCTCACATTTCATCCCCATTAGGACCCAACGTCCTCGCTAGCACAACTGGTCGAGAATCGACTTTGATACTATTTGTAACAGCCTAGACCACCCCCCACAGATATTGTCCGCTTTGGAATGCCCATCGGGCCAAGGCCCTCACAGTTTTGCTCTTCCTATAGCCTAAAAAATGTGTCTATGGTGAAAAGATATCTATACCCTCACTACAAGAAAAAGGTCATTTAGTAACAGAAATTACCGACGAAAAACATTAATATTTTGTCGATAATATAAAAGAGCGAAGAAAATTATCGACAGACAACGATGTCGTTAAAACGGCCGTAGGTAAATTTACCGACAGAATAATTCGTTCGTCAGTAAATTTACCGATGGTAAACGCTATCAACCATCAATAAGTTTACCTATGGATCTAAATATTCCATAGGTTAAAAAGTGAAAAGATTTTATAAATAAAGACCTAAGTGATTAAAAAAAAGTATAGTCCAAATTTGAACGTAATAAAACAAACACTAAACTAAGCACTATGTGCGCAATTTTTTACTTGTTCAAATCTAAAGGTTCCGTCGGTAAATATTGAGCATTTTACCGACAAAAAGTAAAATTCTGTCGGTAAATAAAATTAAAAATTTTTTAAAACACTACTTCTTTTATCTTCGATAGAACTAGCCATAAATTTCTTAACCTCTTTAAGCACAACCAACCATCTTTTCAACCTCTCGGAGCCTCTATAAGAGACCGCAGCCTCCTCTAGTCTATTCACTGTTTGCTTAACGCTTCTATAGCTCTAATTCCCCTTAAATGCATCACCGAAATTTAAACAAGAGTGAGAAACACAATGGAAAAAGGAAAGATTTTACCGTGATATGAATATCACCAGGCTGAGGAAGACGACTGGTATAAAGGGCCCATTCTGATTTCGTATCAAAAACACATAGAGATTACCAAGCCGATTTTTTGTTCAACCAAAAGGACGACAACAACAAAATGATTTCAAACAAAGATTTCAAAGTATAAAGGCTTGTAGAGAAAAGGGAAAATTTGAACAGAAATGTAAACAAGGTGAAGAGAAGAAATGTTCTAGAGAGAGAAAGACGTGGCAGGAGGATGGTTATTACTTACCTTGGACTGTCTTTGGAAGAGGAGAAGAGGAGGCACGTCCGAGGGAAGAAATCGCACGAGAGGGACGCAGCAGGAAGAACACGCAGATGGAGGGGAGAGAAGACACAGGTGAGGGTATTCGGGTGTTTTACATAGTAGGAAGAAGAACACGCAGGTGGGGGCATTCGGGTGTTTTAAACGTGATTTACCGACGGAATTTTCCATTGTTAATTTCCGTCACTAATTTTAAAATTTATTATACCACCTTTAATTCCCGGTTTATTTATTGACGGTAATGATTCCGTCGGTATACTTCCTCCATATTTAGCGATGGATTTTAATTTTCCATCGTTAATTTCAGTGTAATTACCTATAGACCCTTTTATCATCCCTAAAGTCCGTCGCTAATTTTGCCGGGACAGTTTCTCTCCATTTTAGTGACAGAAATTAGAATCGATGCTATACTTCTTTCATATTTAGCGACGGATTTTAATTTTCCGTCACTAATTTCAGTGTAATTACCTACGGATCCTTTTATCGTCTCTAAAGTTCGTCGCTAATTTTGTCAGGACGGTTTCTCTCAATTTTTAGCGACGAAAATTAGAACCGTCGCTAAAGGAATTTTTTTTTGTCGCTTTTAGCAACGGAAACCTAAAGTGACAGAAATAGATTTCCGTCACTAATTTGTTACGCTTTATGTTCTATCGATAATTTTCCATCGTTAATTACTACTTTTTTTGTAGTGCCTTATAAAGTTCATTTTGTTTTCCTCTTCAACCGACGTGGGATCACACAATTTTCGTCAACTTTAATGTGGCGGACGACTAGATTTTACATCTACAATCGAGTTCCTAAGATCTCCTTTAGAATCCCTGACATATTTTACTTGAGTTTCAATACCCAAATGCTACTTGATGAATTTACTATGAATCCATTTAACCCAAATATCATCGTTCTCACTACAGAACCACCACAAGCTAAGTAGGCATGCAGAACATATCCTTAGTCCCCCATGTTCTTTTGGTCTGCACAATTTGCTCCAACTCAATTTTGCTTTGCTTTTGCCCTCACTCAATCCATTCCACAATAAAATTATTGTTATTACGCTCATCCGTTTGCAGGACCAAACATTTTCTTTGCACGCCTTCTCGAGTCTTGGCCCTAGTAAAGTAGTTGCTTTCTTCCACGAAACATAGACATACCATTAAGACTGCGACATAGTTTTCTTTGAAGGACGTTTTATCGGAAAACAGCAAGCATGCATGTAAACAGTAAAGAGTATTAATATCCCCACTGAAACCTCAGAGATTTAGTGTAACCCTTTACAGCTTTCGTCGGTTCATCTACTTTAAGTAGGTTAAATGGCTTATTCAAGCACATTTATGAAGGTAGGGCCTTCTAATCATTGGCAGTGCAACCGAATTAATATAGTTTGACACTGAGGTTTAATTCTATTAATTCCGACTCTTAATTTTTCGACCCAATTAATAGCCTATAACTTTTAATCTTCATATACTCTTGGCTCTATAACCGTTTGCTTTGTTCGATGACCACTGAATATACATTAAAACCAGACCAATACTGCATCTTAGTTTTAAATGAAAACAGGATACATTCATATACATTAAAGGCCATTTTATCTTTTAATTAATTCCCAATGGGCTTCGAAAATTCCTCACACCCTTTTCAGCTTCCTCGCACGCTCGCATATACACATATATATATGACTCGGGATTTCCGAACTTTAAAATATTAGAGAGGAAACAAATAAAACATGGTGACTAAAACAGTACATGTACGCTTTTCTGGCGAAGTTATAGCAACAAAAGTCACTGACAAGGCTACCGAGATAAATTCATGGATTAGAAGAATCAAATCCATGTACAATCGTGAAGAAATAGTTGTAGGGTTGGATGTTGAATGGAAGCCAAATTACAGGGTGGGACAGAACAACAAAGCTGCCACCTTGCAGCTTTGTGTTGACACCGATTGCCTCATAATCCAACTATTTTACTTGGATTATATACCTGCCACGCTCACGGACTTCCTTAAAGAGTCCGATGTGACTTTTGTAGGAGTAGAAGTTTCTCGTGATGTCGACAAGCTGAGTGATGACTATGGTCTGGAAACTGAAGATAACATTGTGGATGTAAGGGAAATGTCGCTTCAGCGTTGGCCCGGCTTCTTCACCTCGAGGCAGCCTGGTCTGAAGGAGTCGCTTCCCAAGTCCTTGGGCTGTATATGGAAAAGCCTCGACACATCACCAGGAGTAATTGGCAGGCACGGGTTCTGAGTGACGAGCAGATTGAATATGCATGCATTGATGCCTACGCTTCTTATCGAATTGGTCACAAGCTGCTTAACGAGTAATTACGCGTGCTTTGGTTTTTTAAAGTTATACCACATTGCTAAGTAATTTAAAGAAAAATGAATATGCCACCTCTAGGACAGGATTTGTGTTCTGTTTTTGATTTAGCCCTAGCTAGTTGGCTCTTCTTCTGATTGATCTTATGTTATTTGTTTATCTCCGATCCTTACTTTTTTGTATGGGTAATTCCTCTATTATACTCATTAGTGTCTGTTGTTTATATAACATTTGTTCTCCCGCAAACAACCCTATTAACAATTTCTTAATTGTGTGAAACAATTACCCTATAATTATTCAATGAAAGAGAGAAATAGTGTAAGATTTTATATATTTTATACATTATAATTATATAATCCATAAATAATTTTTAAAAATAAAAAAATTTACTAATTTATTAAATAATCAAATATAATATTTTTATGTAATTCATAGCGACATAATAAATTTGTATTAATACAAAATAGAACACAAACAATACTTTCCTATTTTGAAGTTATCAATATATAAAACTCCGACAGCTTATTTAGAAACATAATCGTTAGAGAATTTCACGGAGACCAACACGTTTGGACATAAATTAAACAGCAGTCACGTCGATCCTCATATTTGACGGCGACTCCCGTTCGGTTACTTTATCCACAACATTATCTTCTGAAAAGGAAATTTGAGAAAATGGAAGCCAAGACTTTGAAAATATCCTAAAATTGGTTAAAATTAACCGTTGGCCGTCCATGGACAAGCTGACACGTTCCAATTTCCAAAACTCTCATTTTCGGATTTATCGTCGGTGACTTAAGAAAAGACAAGAACCAAAATACGCTTTTTTAATAAATATTTATTCACAGTATGTTCAGTTGTTAAAAATCAGTTATTAACTACTAAATCGTTAATTCTATATTTATACCACCCACATTGGGAATGTTAGAAAAGCCCACTCTTCTCACTTCCTGTCCCTTTCTTCCCATGTTTGGTGTTAGGCTTGCAAGGGGGTCTAAATTAGGGAGATGGTGTGTGCGACTTCCAAGTTCAATCCTCTGTTTCCTTACCTCACACCCATCTTTTCAAGGTACATTGACTTCGGCTTATCGTGATTTGGGACGGGTTTTTTATTTTTTATTTTTATTTGTCCCTGTGTTTTACGTGTTTGCTTTTGATTTGAGTGATGATGAGGAAGTCATGATGATAGTTTTTGTTCTTGAAACGTGAGGAGTAGGATTTCTAAAGCTTAATCCAAATTTCCTTCGCCTCGTTTTTTTTTTTTTTTTTGAGTTTGAGAAGTTTCAAAAGCTGTCTTCTTTTTTTGCATTTTTCTCCTGTGGGGACTGTTGAACAGGAACTTCTGTGTTATGAGTCATAGTTTCTGATTCTGTTTCTTGTCTTCTCTATCGTTCCGAAAGTGTTAGAGACGGCATCAAGGCCTATGTGTTTTAAAGGACTCTTACCATTTAATGTCGTGATGCTGGTTTTTGTTGATTGCTGGAGTTTGTTAAGAAGCACGAATACGAACACGAACACGAACACAGATACGGACACACGACACGACACAAATATTAACACGAGGAGATACTAACTTTTAAAATTTGGTAAACACGGACACGACATATATATATATATATATATATATTATAAAATTTAGAATTAAGAAAA
>JANIPM010000009.1:41322866-41339254 GCA_027478405.1 Erythroxylum cassinoides
ACAGTAATTCGGAAATCTTGAAGCAAATATACAAGCCACTGAATCTCACAAACAGCAGTACCCATACTGCGATATTCAGCCTCACAACTGGACCGAGAAACAGTGGTTTGTTTCTTACTCTTCCAACTAATCAAGGAATCTCCCAAAAACATACAATAACCACTGATAGACTTTCTAGAAATTGGACAAGACGCCCAATCACTATCACAATAAGCAGACAACCGCAAATCACAATCAATTTTGTAAAACAGACCTTTATCCGTAGTCCCAGCAAGATACTTCAGCACATGCAAAGCACCTTCCCAATGAGCAAGGGTAGGAGAAGCCACAAATTGGCTAAGTTGCTGCACACTAAAAGAAATATCAGGTCTAGTCATGTTCAAGTATAATAAACGCCCAACCAACCTTCGATACTTAGCAACATCTAGAAACAAATCACTCTTATCATCAAACTTGTGATTGCGAGGCAACGGAGTGGAAGCAGGAACAGAATCACGAAAACCACAATCAGCTAGGATATCCAGTAAGTATTTCCTTTGAGAAATAAAAGTACCCGTAGGAAACCTTGTAATCTCAATACCCAAAAAATACTTAGCATTCCCGAGATCCTTAATAGTAAATAGAGAATGTAAAAATTGTTTAACAGCAATAATGTCAGCTTCACAATGACCACCAATCAATACATCATCAACATAAACCAATAGAGCCATAAAGCCACCTTTAGTAGCTTTAGTAAATAAGCAATGATCATTGACCGACTGAACAAACCCATACTGCAAAAGTTGAGCAGTAAATTCTGAATTCCACTCCCTAGAAGCTTGCTTCAAACCATATAAAGACTTTTTCAATTTACAAACATCACCTGGACCAGCCTTCGTATAGCCCTCTGGCGGAATTAAATAAACCTCCTCCTTAAGATAGCCATGCAAGAAAGCATTGTTAATGTCTAATTGGTGCACAAACCAATTCATCTTAGTTGCTATGGCTAAAAAAACCCTTACTGTGACTAACTTAGCTACTGGAGAAAAACTATCAAAGAAATCAACTCCAGCAGTTTGGTTATACCCCTTTGCTACCAAACGGGCCTTATACCTTTCTACAGTACCATCAGGGTGAAACTTAACCTTGTATACCCACTTAGACCCAATGGCCTTCTTGCCAGGTGGAAGCTTAGTGATATCCCAAGTCTGATTCTGTTCAAGAGCCAACAATTCTTTATCCATAGCCTCTACCCATTCGGGATGATGAACAGCTTGACTAAAAGACTGTGGTTCCACACATCTACTCACATTAGTCATAAAAGCTGCATAACTTGGAGCAATAGTAACAACATCATCAGAAAGACTGAGACTTACATAATCTTTCATCCAAGAAGGCAATCGCCTTTGCCTAGAACTCAGTCGAAGCTGCTGAGCAGGAATAGGATCAGCAAGAGCACCTTCGACCACATTTTCAATTGATTCAAGGTCACCATGATCATCAGCCAAATCAGAAGAAATAACAGGAAATACATTACCCGAATCAGGCACTGCAGGATCAACAGGAGCAGCAAAAGGATGGGCATCCAAGACAACAGGAACAGAAAGATCAGAAGTATGAGTAACAGAAGCAGGAGATGCAGCAAAAGGAAATACCTCTTCATAAAATTTCACATCCCTGGACGTAAATAACAAATGAGTATCTAAAGCATACACCTTATATGCTTTCTGTCCAGAAGCATAACCAAGCATAACACACTTCTGTGCTCTAGCCTCAAACTTACCCTTCTTCGGAGTAGTATCCGTGGCATAACAAAGGCAACCAAATGTCTTCAAATGCTGATAATCTGGAACTCTGTTATATAACACTTCAAACGGAGTCTTCCAGCCAAGAACTGAAGAAGGTAATCGATTGATGATATAGGCAGCAGTCAATACGGCCTCTCCCCAAAACTCCTTAGGTAGCCTCGCTTGAAACATCAGTGCCCTAGCTACCTCCAACAAATGCTTATGCTTCCGCTCCACCACCCCATTCTGTTGAGGGGTATAAGTGCACGTCCGTTGATGAAGAATCCCTCTGGCAGCAAAGAAATCTTTACAATAGTCATTAACAAACTCAGCTCCATTATCTGATCTTACCTTCTTTACTTTACTGTCAAACTGATTCTCCACCATATGGATAAAACCGTGCAAGGCAGCAGGTGCTTGTGACTTGTATTTTAATAAGATAACCCAAGTAGCTCTACTAAAGTCATCAACCACAGTTAGGAAATAATGACAGGAAGTAAGACTTGCCTGTTTGTATGGTCCCCAGAGATCAATGTGTAAAAGCTCTAGTGATTGTGCAGTACATCCATCAACTATAGGAAAAGGCAACCGATGCTGTTTCGCCAGATGACATACATCACAAGGATGATCCAAGTTTCTAATATCAAGGCAACCTATACGTTGTAATACTTTAAAAGAAGCATGCCCAAGTCGTGAATGCCACAAATTGTTATTGGTATTTATTGAAGAATAGGTCATACAAGAATTAGAAAAGACAAGGTTGGAGAAAAAAGAACAATCAATGTTATTCTTGGTAGCATGATCTACACAAGTTGTCATATAACTATGGATTACAAAAGAATCGAAAGATTTTGATGTGAGAACATATAAGGTACCCACTACAGCTCCCACAGCAATGATTTTATTACTCTTCAGGTCCTGTATGAGACAATGGGAAGGAAAGAAAGTAAAATAAGTGTTAGCACTATCAGCAAGTTTTTGGACTGACAGTAAGTTGAACTGAAAAGAAGGAAGATACAAGACATGGTCGAGAACAAGGTTAGGATGTAGCAAAACACGACTTGCATGAGTAACTACTTGTGTACTAGAATCGGGCAATTGGACTGACACATTATTTCTAAGTGGCCATCTGTTCTGCATAAGCACTTCATCACAACACATATGATTTGACGCTCCAGTGTCAACAATCCAAACATTATTATCAGAAATATTCAAAGCATGTAGTGCTGAGTGTGTAACACCAGCATTACCTGCAAAGACAAAACTAGAGAATTCCTTTCCTGCACAGCCAGTTATCGGCATCTTCCCATTCACAAGCTTAGTCAATTCCTGCTGCATAGCTTGCATTTGTATCATCAAATTTCCAAGATCTCTGTCTGCAGAAGATGGTTGTATGTCAAACGGTGTCTCAACAGAGCCAGCCACCATATTAGCATTGGCTTTCTTAAAACCATTTCCTTTCTTTTTCTTAAACTCCTCATACCACTCAGGATATCCATGAATTTTAAAACAGGTCTCTCTGGTATGTCCTACACCATGACAATGATCACACTGCTTATCAGATTTTCTACCAAAATCCTTCTTCCTGTGGCCAACTTTATCATCCCCTTTGAAACCCGAAGCCTTAGCAACCAAAGCAACATCTGGAGTTTCATTAGAAAAATTCAAGTTCACTGCTCTTTGACTCTCTACCCTCAATACCATACTATATGCTCGATCAATATCAGGTGTAGGATCCAAGTTTAGAATTTGACTCCGAACACTATCAAATGTTCTGTTCAACCCCATCAGAAATTGTAACAATCTGGACGCATCATCTCTCTCCTTCAGCTTTTCAGTTATTTTTGCACAACATGAACAACCAGTACACTCACATCCAGGTAAAGGCATAATCCTAGCTAACTCATCCCAGCATTGATTAAGTTTGCTAAAATAATGAGTAACCGAATTGTTACCTTGCTCAGTAGACAACATTTCACGCTGCACTTGATACATCTGAGGTGTATTACTCACCCCAAAACGTTTTTCCAACACCTCCCACAGATGCTTGGCACTCGGTGAGTAAACAAAACTATCCCCTAAATCCTTGGAGATAGAATTCCGAAGCCACGATTTAATCATCGAATCAACCTTCTTCCATTTTCTGTACCGAACCGGATCTGTAGGAGTGTCGAGCGTACCATCGATAAAGCACAACTTGTCTTTTGCTTCAAGAGAAGTCTTGATGGCTGTGCTCCAACTGAAATAGTTTGATCCAGTCAATGGTGTAAGCACTAGCGCCATACCTGGATGATCAGACGGCTGAAGCAAAAACGGATCATCATCTGCGAAAACACCATGTCTAGAACGAGCTTCCACGCGATCTGCCATAGACGCACCAGACAACCGTCGAAGAAGTAGAAATCACCTTCCCCTTCGTTAAAAACAAGAAATCGTCACTTTCGTTGCTTCCACCCTTTCGGAATCGAGAAATCCCTCTTTCCCTCTTTGTGAAAATAAGAGCCCTAATTTTGGCTCTGATACCATGTACAAACTAATATGTATCTGAAACAAAACGTTTTACTGAATAATGTTTTCTTATTCAGCTTGTATTTCCTCATATCAATATATACAAAGGGTCAAGTACCGTAACTACTACTTACAGAAAAACTAACCACTACCGTTAACTATCATTTACAAAAGACTATCCACTAACGTTTATTAACAGTAACTGTACACTATGCATAAATAATTACAACAAACAAAACATCTTTCACAAAAGCTAATGAGCTGGAGCCTGGTCAGTAAAGCTTTCTTTTTTTCCGGGAAAAAAGTTATAGTTGAGGAAGGAAACTAAGTTTTTTATAGTCATGTTGTTCCCTTAATTTTCACTTGTGGAAAAGTCTCCATTAATGTGGGTGAGATATGAAGTGTAACAAGTTCTTGTTGTCACAGCCATTGTTGTGGAGCTCAACACGGTAAACCAATTTAATGGCGGGTTTCACGAATCTGTTGTCCTTTCAGAGTTTTCAGCGGAAATCAATTTGACAGGAGATCCTAAATAGAAACGTCTTTAATGCATCAGCAAACTTTGTTATGCATCACAAACTTCGTTATTTAAGCTATATATATGTCGATGTACGTAAATACTTGCAAATGGAGCTTAAACGGTCTTATTGACTTCAATGAACTGGGTTAAAGCCCTATACTGCTGCTTTATTTTATAAAAAAAAATGAAAAGATAACCCAAAATAACATGAAGAATTCAAGAGCACCACATGCTTCCATGGCCATCAAAATATGCAAATTATGAATTGATAACTCAATCAGTGGGGGTATGCGTTGAGAACTAGTTGAAATAGACGAGTGAAAAGTTTCTATAGTTATCACCAGCTTCATTGTGTCTTCAATGACGTCCGACCTTGTGGGAGGTATGTCTGCTACGATTGTTACTCGCAATAACTTTGATGTGATCACTACCATGTCAAGTAACGCCTCTGCAGCATAACTCTCATGTTAGCTGCTGAACATCCCAAACCAAGTGGCGTGCAACGTATAGAAAGACCATATTTGCAAAATAAAAAGTGACTCAAAAATATCTCAGAAACAAAACAGATCAGTGCGTTAAGGAAAAAAAAAAAAGCAGCTTCTTTGGTTGTGGTCCTGTTCCTTTCAAATTAGCGATGGAAACAAATTTTGGTAATCCTGAAAGTTTTGGCACGAATCAAGCTCTTCTGCAGCTAAATTGTCTGTGGTCGACTGATAAATGAAACCACAAACTTTTACTACTGTCCTAGAAACATAACTCTGTAACTTATTTTTAACTAGGCAATTATTAATTACGTATTTTTATAAAATTAAGATTAAAAAATCAAATTTAATCCAAATTAAAGAAAATAAAGAACCTAATAAAGGATCTGGTTAATGACTAAGTCCAATGAGGAACTCATACTAAATTCCAATGAGGAACTCATATCTTAATCAGTGTGTGCTGGCTGTTTATTGAGCTTATAATAGGAGATCCAATAAGGTTTATATAAATAGCTTTTAAGGTCTCATGATGCCTGGTTAAATAAGTTTGTAGACATTCAACTTCTCTGACTCGTTAAGAGTCCACACATTAAGAAAAGTACAAAAAAAACGTTAACAATATAAGAATATATAATTTTTATAAAGGTTAATCAAAAATTTTATGAGTTTGTTCATAATTGAGGAGTTTGTTCAAGTAGTTTAACAGCTTTTCCATTGTTCCATGGATAGTGAAATAGGTATTTTCCTACATTTTGTTGTTAATACAAGTTCATGGTTGATCTTGGATTAGATCTATAATTAGAGTTTGTGTTATAAATAACATACGATATTAGAATAGTTCCATGATTTATGAATTTGAACGAAGATTTTCAATTTTGTCCTTTAGGAAATTGGAGAAATCAATTTGTTTTTGCTTATACAAATTCTATATTTGTTGTTTGAATTGACTTTGAGCAAGTATTGCGTGGAAAAAAAGGGGTTAAAGAGGATTTTTGAGTGATTTTTTGTCATCAGAATTTGAAAATCACCAAAAATCGTCTATTTTTGAGCAAATGGAGGGATAGGTGATGAAGAAGCAACTAGTCCTTTTGGGACACGCTTACAGTTTGGCACATGTGATACACGTGCTCCAGATAACTAGAACATGTAGGAGCCAGATGTGAGATGCATGTCCAACACGTGGGACACATGCTTCCCAAGTGGTTGGCTTGTTTGCACATAACTATGCACGGATCAAAAGCGGTTCATGTTTGTGTGTGTCTAGCACTTGGTATGCACTCACCTTATGCATCCAGAGATGTGTGAAACTTTGGCACGTGTTGTACATGCATTATCGATAACACGTGCAGTGTTGATGTCAACTGTTACATCAATACACTACAAGGAAAAAAATACTCAAAATTTTTCAAAATTCACAAAATGGTCCCTCAAGTTATTTTAGGTCAATTTTTAGGGTACAATGCTTTTTTAATTTTTCTAGATTTATTGCTTTGAAAATAAATAAGGTTTAACTTCAGAAAAATCAAATAAGGTTATTAAAATCATGATTGAGTGAATTTTCATGCATTTGATTTGAAATAAAATGTATCTCATATGGTGCATCTATTGTTCAATATCATATGATTATTATTCTAATTGAGATTTTCTTTATGATGAATTCTCAAATAAACATTGCTGATAATGTTTTCAACACTGATATGTGATAATGAGTATGTGCATGAGGATTTAGAATTTATGAATGGTAAAATGTCATATATTTTGCGCCCATATAGAAGAATGTGAGGATAACATATAGGTGGGTCCCTTATGGTTGTAGATCCATTTGGATACTAATGAGAATATAGTCATCACATAAGCCTTTCAACTTAGTATTTGAATTATTTTACTTGCATGTTTAAGGATCTCTCTAGTCTTATGTTTGATTATTCTGTCTATAGGTGTTGACCTTATATGAGACTTTAAGGTATGCATAAAGGTATAAGATATAGGAAAATCATTATTTAAATGATTTATTCACCCACAAGTAGTATAATCATAAAAGTTAATGGTGTGTACTATGATCGCTCTTATGAGGTGGTCTTATCTGCATATATTATGTATTAAGCACACATGTACTTCATGATATGTAAGCAAGATACTTAGTACATATAGTATATTTGGATTTAAGTATCGAATGTTATCCTACATTTTTGCTAATTATTTACGTTATCAATTTTGCAGTCACCTACTCTGCAAATAATAACAACGTTGCAATTGAAACCCTCACTGGTTTCAGTTTTAGAAAATGGAAAGATGTGGAATTTTTGCTAAAGATGACTAATATCAATATGGCTATAGTCAAAGATAGGCCATCAACATCTACATCTATCAGCTCAGAGGGTGAGAGAGCGGCATATGTAGTTAGAAAAAGTCAAATGGAATTTGTTATTGGCCATAAAGAGATCCACACCAGACCATCTGCTAAGTGAACTTCTAGAAATAAAAATAGCAAGAGATTTCCTCAATAACATCTCATAAAGATATATGCTTCTTCTAATGCTGAAATAGGTACCTTATTAAAGGAATTATACTTTATGAGATATACAGAAGCAGAAGAGTGAGGGAGTACATAATTAGGATGGTTCAACAAGCTCTGAAGACACTTCCATCAGAGTTCGATATTCTGGTTGCCACATACAATTCTCAAGATGAAGCTTGGGAAACAAAAGCATTGACCACCCATTGTGTTGTTGATCACCCTAAACTACTATTTAAGAACGTGAATGACATAAAAAAACGCAGCTGCCATCTAACGAAAGTGGATTAAACAAGGAAGATCAAAAAGCACGTCCAGATTTCCAATTTTCCGAATCAAGCTCCGAATATAGTTTTTCTTTATTTATCCTTTGTTATTTTCATCATACTTGATGTGTAAACTAAATTTATAGATGTTCATTACATTCATAATGTTCTAATTTCCAAATTGGGGTTTATTCCATAGTTATTTTGTGATTTTGATCTTTGTTGATTTAATATAAAATTCTAGTGTTATGTTAATTGTGTATGTTCATACTTTGACAATAAATTGAGAGAGTGAGTCAAAAGTAATCTAATTAAATTGCACAATGAGAGTTGGTAGTTTAATAATTCACGCGATAATCAAATCAATTATCATTCGAAGAGGGCTCTTATGTGAGAACATGAATATCTAATAGATAACGTTTGATTTAGTTAAAAATGTTAAGAAGGTTTTGTAAATCAAGAGATTGTAAAATTTGAAAATTTCAGATTCAATTAGTGTTAATTGGTTAGGTCTTAAGAGAGATTAATCACTCCCTTAGAAAATCTAGGAGCAACATATAATTGGATAAATTGGAGTTGAGGGGATAAAATAATGAAAGAATAAATCCTAAATATTCATCTTTGATCAACATTACATTAAATTGGCAACTCTCTTATTATTTGTTATTTGCTTGATTTTATTTAATTGCTTTAATTTCTATTATTATTTTCACTCATATCATATTTTATTACTTTAGAAAAAAATAGGTTCAATTCGTTTTAGTTGATTCTTTGTGGGATTGATACTTTTCGATGCTACAAGTTACTATCCATATACTTGCCAGTATTGGGAGGTTTATTATATATAAAACTTGCTCAACCAATTTTTTGATGTCGTTGTCGGAGAATTTTAGCATTAGGACGATTTGAATTCCTTTGATTTAAGGAATTGTTACCCTTTCTTATGGATTGAGGTACCTAATCCTAAGAAATAAGAAAAACAAAAAACAAGAGAAGAAAGTTGGATGCAAAGTAAAGGACATATCAATTTAGACATCACAAGGCAAAAATGAGGAATCCGAAGAGTTGAACGCAAGAAGATATAGAAAGAACGATAGTAAAAGAAATACATCACAGAGAACAAAAACCTTATGGACTTTATGAGGCCAGGGTTCAACGCCTATCATCAAGGAATTATACGATCATAGGTGCAACCGACATATAATTTGTTTAAAGAGATGGAAAACAATAGTTGTTTTTTGACATTAGAATCTAGTATATCCTTGTTATTATCTTGCAATATGTAGTTTATTTACAGGCTACTAAACTGAAATTGGGTGACATGGGTGGAAATAAGCCACTCATAATAGACCTAAGTTGACCATCGAAGGAAGTGCATGTTAAGCTAATGATATTAACTGACCGCTACTTAAGAGGTAATCCAAGAATTAGGATTGTGATATTTTATTATTTTATTATTAGTTTAATTTTTCGGTGCTTTGTTACTTTTACTTTTTATGTTTATTTTGTAGGGAGTGAAGTGCTTGAATTTTATAGCATAGATGGTCTCCGAATTTCATCGTCCACACCATCACCACCTTAACCTCCTTAACGAGTTTCTCGCACTTACTGTTTTCTTTTTATTTTCATTTATGTGTCGCTTGTTTTTCTCACTTTGAGGATAATGTGTTATCTAAGTATGGGGAGAATTGTGCATTGACATGTCATATGTGTAACTTTTTCATATCATATTATCTTAGTTTTAATTAGGTTGACATTGTGTGAACATATGTTGCATATGTGTGAATTGTGTGAATATGCAATGGCAATAATTTGATAGACTTAGTTTATCTTTGAACGTGGTCATTTAATTTGTAAAGGTATATTGACTTATGAATTTTATGTTTTAAGTATCTTTGGTTGAATATGCATGTTAATTAGGATATAACATTCATTTTGTTCACTTTAGGAAATTTGTTATATACATTTATAATTATAAGTCAATTGAATGAGTTAGCAACATTAGTAACCTTTCATGAGGATGATTGACTAAAAAGAAATGAGGTAGGCTATATGAGTAAAAAAAAGTGCGTGTTAAAAAAATAACTATTTCACTGATCCTTTTGAAACAAATATTGGGTTATGAATAGAGCTGATAGTTAGTTGAGGATGTGATATAGCTGAGTAACTAGGGGCATTGACAACAAAATATTTGTCTTCACGTCAAAGGGTTAGAATGACATTCCAACCAAGCTAATTAATAAAACATAGCTTAGTTAAGTAACTAGGAGATATTCATAACAAAGTGTTTTCCTTCACATCAAAAGACTAAGTCAACGTTACATAAAACAAAAAATTGGTGTTTCGATAAATAAATCCTACTGATCTTTGAAAATAGCAAAAATTTTCATGAAAGAATACTTAGTGATAGTTGCAATTTTTATTGATTTCTAATTATAAATGTATGTGTACAAGTGCTATAGGTGAATGAATATGATGTAATGTTTTGATTAATATGTAGAATGTTCGTACAAATTGAATGATTGATATTTGTGGTTAAATTGATTCCATAAAATTTGATGTCGTTGTCTCATTATTGCATGAATATATGCTTGAGTGTTTTATGTTTGATTTGTTTACTTATATTTTTTGTTTTTTTTCTTGAGGATAAGCAAAAGTAACTGTGGGGATGTTGATAGGTGTAGTTTATACTATGTTTTGATAGATGTTTTAGTGTGTTTTTAGGTGTTTATTAGATGATTATAGTATGTATAGGCTTAGAATTGTGTTAATATATGTGTTTGTTTGTATTCTAAGTGTTTAATTAGTTTAGATCAAGAATTGCATCTTAATTTTATGTTTCATAAGGTGTTTGATATTTTTGCAAGTGCATAGAGACAGGAAATTATAGAAAGGAGAAGAATTCAGACAAAAACGTGGCACAAAATGAGGATTCAAAGCCCAAAAAAGATTCACAGTCGTGCGTCATCCCATGCACATCTCTTAGTCTAAGAAAATTCACAATTTTTAGTAATTTTGGTGATGCACAGTTTGATGCAATGTCTTTGTATAAGATCATGCATCTACCAGACATCAATTCTAAGAAATTTAAGCTTTTCCAGCATGCGAGTTTCTTTGGTCTTTTGACTTTTTGGGGCTATTGTTTAAACCAAATTAAGTGGGAAAACCCTAGAACAACTTTAGGACCCTAAACTACTATTTAAGAACGTAAAAGACACACACAAAAATGCAAATGCCATCTTACAAAAGTGGATCAAACAAGGAAGATCGAGAAGAACATCCAGATTTCCAATTTTCCAAATCAAGCTCCAAATAGAGTTTTTCTTTATTTCTCCTTCGTTATTTTCATCATACTTGATGTGTAAACTACATTTCCATATGTTTATTACATTCATGATGTTCTAATTTCCAAATTAGGGTTATTCTATAGTTATTTTGTAACTTTGACCTTTATAGATTCAATACAAATTTTGGTGTTATGTTTATTATGCATATTCATACTTTGATAATAAATTGAGAGAGTGAGTCAAAAGTAACATGATTAAATTGCGTAATAAGAGTTGGTAGTTTAATAAGTCACACGATTATCAAATAAACTATCATTCAAAGAGAGATCTTATATGAGAACTTGATTATCCAATAGATAATGTCATATCTAGTTGAAAATGTTAGGAAGGTTTTGTGAATCGAGAGGTTTTTGGAATTTTCATATTCAATTAGGGTTAATTATCTAGGTCTTAAGAGAGAGAGTAATCAATCACTTAAGAAATCTAGGATCGAAACATAATTGGATCAATTAGAATTGAGGGAGCAAAAAAATGAAAGAATAAATCCTAAGCATTCACACTTGATCAACCTTACATTAAATTGGTAGCTCACTTATTATTTATTATTTGCTTGATCTATTTAATTGCATTAATTTCTATTATTATTTTCACTCACATCATATTTAATTACATTAGATAAAGTTAGGCTCAATTCATTTTAGCTAGTTCCTTATAAGATTGATACGTCTTGATACTACAAATTACGATCTATATACTTGTAGGTATTGGGAGTTTTATTATATATAAAACTTTCTCAACAAGAAGTTGAAGAATACAACTTATATAGCCTTAATAACAACCAAAGAGAAGGAAAAGGTAAAACCTTATAAATATAAAAATAAAAAACCTAAATTTCCTCCACATATAGATGTTAGTCAATGTAGTGTTGCTAGAGGTCCTAAGGATGCTGTAAAGAGATTGAGTTTGAGGTGTTTCTTCTATAAGAAGAAGGGACATAAGAAGTTAGACTGCTAAAAATATAAAACTTGGAAAGAAAAAGGCAAAAACTATCAAGTAACTTCTTGGCTTGTATGATATATGAGTCTAATCTTGGTATAGCCACATCAACTTCTTGGTAGATAGATAGTGGAGTCTCTAATCATGTTACTTCCACAATGCAAGGATTCCTATAAAAGAGAAAGCTAAATTAGGAGGAGGAAAACTTATGGTGGACAATAATAAAAAAGTTGATGTAATCTTTGTAGGGGATGTTTGTTTGAACCTTGATTCAAGGTTCAAACATGTATTAAATAACACGTTTTATATACCATATTTTAGATGAAATTTAATCTTTATATCTAATTTGGATAAAGAAGGTTATAGTTTTGTAATTGAAAACTCCGTTATGAAGTTATCTTTCAATGCAAAATATATTAATACTGCCTTATTGTCGTATGGCTTATACAAAATATGTCTCACCCCTTATGAGATGTATGCTTCTTAATATATTGCAAACAAGTTACTAGAAAGAGAACCCTAATAGAAGAGAATTCATACATGTTATGGCAAAAAAGGTTAAGTTACATTTCTAGAGATAGACTTGAGAGATTGGGTAAGGATAACAATCCCTTAAATTTAGATTATGATGATCTGGAAACTTGCATTGATTATTACAGGGGTAATTTGACCAAAATAAAGAAAAATGAGTCAACTCATGCTTTTGACTTATAAGAAGTCATATATACGAATATATGTTGACCTTATAAAGTTACATTGTGTAATTCAAGAAATTTCCTAACATTTTTTATGAATATTCATATTATGAATATATGTACTTACAAAGTTCTTAAGAAATTCAAGATCTTTAAGGATAAAGTTGAGAACCAATTAGAAAGGTCAATTAAAATTGTCAGATCTAACAATGAAAGTGAGTATATGACAGAAATAGGGTTTCAAGATAAGAAAAAAGGTTCGTTTTTCAAATATGCATAATCATATATAATAGTGGCTCAATTCACTATGCTAGATAGTCCTGAGCAAAATGGTATGGTCAAAAGCATAAACGAACTTAAAGGACATGATGAGGTTAATACAAAACAGGGCAATTTTACTTGATTACATTTAGGGTGAAGTCATAAATATTGCCTTATATATACTTAATAGAGTCCCAAACAAATCAGTTTCAAAAATGCATTTTGAAATTTGGAATGGGTGAAAGCCTAGCATCACTCATCTTTGTATATAGGGCTGCCATGCTGAACTATGTTTGTATAATCCTTATGAAGATAAGTTACATTATTGTTCCACTCGTTGTTATTCTATTGGATATCCCAACCACTTTAAGAGAAACATATTTTATTGTAAAGATGGAGGATCTAGAATAATGGAATCACAAACAGCTAAGTTTTTAGAGTATAATATTTATGATGAGAGTAGTCCATCTCATCTTGATGAAGGTGGTCATTCTCAACCTTCAGATGACAAAAGGGTGGATACTACAATTATTTTATATCCATCACTAATACAATTAAAATTAGCAGATCAAGGTCTCAGTACCATACCAGTATAGGGACAGGAACCCATACTTGAACAAACTAGCATTCCTAAGGTATAATAACATACTAAACCAGTTCAATTATGAAGATTAGTTAGAGAAAGAAGACATGCTATCTCATCTGATTACATAGAGTATTTAGGTGAACAAGATTACTTTTACCAAAGTTGTTTCTGGACTTCATTCAAATTTGTGGTAGAATATAATGAGAGATGGCATGCAATCCATAAAGCATAATAAGTTATTGAGCTTGTGGAATTACCTCATAACTATAAATTGATTTATAAGATCAAAAACAGCTAAGTTGAGTAGTTAAAACCTAGTTGGCTACCAAAGGGTTTACTTAGAAAGAAGAGATCAACTTTATATTACCTTTTCTTTTGTATCCTCTAAGGATGCATTTAGAGTGATTATGAAAAAGTGGTTCATTATGATATGGAACTACATCAGATGGATGACAAAACTGTTTTATTGAATAAAGACCTTATGAAGAAGTTTATATGGTCTATGAGATAAAGCTCCTTCAATTGATGGCTAAAAAGGCTCTGTTTAAGAAATAAGGAGTTATTTGGATGAATGAATAATGACTTGGGCTACTTTTGAGTGTTCAATCATGTGTGAAGGTTGGACAAATCGAAGACATGAGTCTATTTTTTTTGTTTATTCTATAAAAGGGACAATGTTTTTTAAGCTCATTGATGCATCTGGCCTTGTTAGAAATGTTGATACTCTACTTCATATGTTTGATTAAGTTATGAATGAAGTTAGGCCAGAAAATATTGTTTAGTTCATTACTAACATTGATTTTGCTTATAAAACAACTAGAAAAGATTGCAAATTAAGTATAATTCTTTTTATTGGAATCCTGATATTACACATTATATTGACCTGATGTTGGAAAGTACAGGAGATGCTATGTATTTTTATATTATTGATGAGACTACGTAGATAACAAAAAAGGTTACCAAATTCATCTACTATTATGCATGGGTCCTGAATTTAATAAAAAAAAGATTTCACTAATGATAGGATTTTATGTTATCCTGATATTACAAGATTTGCAACTAATTTCTTGTCACTTCATTGTTTTATTTTGACGAAGAAAGAGTTGAGGTAAATTTTGACAAGCGATAAGTAACTTGTATCTCAGCATGCTAAGTTTAATGTTGAATTGAAGGTTTCTAGAATTATACTTGAAGATAATAAATTTTATCCTAATGTCAATTTGTCATATAAGTTTCCAGTCTATGGTGAGGGTAATTCTTTTAGTTGATAGTGATAAGAAGGCAATAACGAGTTATGTTTATGATGCCATAGAGAGGATGAAGGAAGCAATTAAGGCCAATATGAAAATAGGTCTTCTTTATATACACCTTATCTTGCAGTCATTAATAAGAGATGAGAAAGGTAACTTTACTTTCTATTGTTTTTAACTGGGGCATTTTTTTAATTTAAGTGTCTATTTTAGATCAAGTTTTACAAAGAAAACTAAAGTTAATAGGGAGAATGGTATTAAATATTACAACAATTATTGCCTATGAGATGATACAAGATCTCCCAAACTCAAAAATTAAGATTTATAAAGATGCTTATGGTGATTTTGGAATCCCAATTGCTATTCATCAAAGAGACCAACTTAATCTTTGTGTTTTTTTACTTTTGTTGCTTGTTGAAAATTAATCATCACTTTATGTTGTCTATAATGCTACTTTTGTTGTCCTAAAGTTGCTTGGTGAGACTAATTCAGAAGTGGTATTTCAGAATTGCAAAGGTTTGCAATTCAAATTTTGAGTCAATGGGTTAATGCAATAGGATATGAAAAAATTGGAGTACATTTGAATTCATCTATTGCAAGAAAAAGAATAGATAGGAGTACAAAAGATTAATTGACTTGATCTTTGTTCGATACAATTTAAAGCTTTGGAAAGGTATATATGTTATTATCATTATTAAATTGGATATAATTTTTTATAATTTCTTAATTATTTTATTTTATTTATTTACTATGACTATTAATAGAATAGGTAGTTATGTAGGTCCAATTTACCTTAACCATATCGATCTTTTAGAATTATTATTTATTATATGATGAAATTGTAATATTTGAAATATTTTGTATTTACCTTAATTTTTTGTCTGTATGATGATTAAATAATCTTTTTAAATATTAATTGTAATTATTATTTATATGTGAAATATGTGAAAAATAATACTAATAAAAATAAATAAATTACTGTTATTTTAAATTTCTATTATTGTGATTTTTGAAGACATAGTTGATATAAAATTATAAATTATATAGTACAATATATTGAGGGACTATTTTACAATTTGAAAAAGTTAAAGATTATTTATAAATTAAAAAATTACCCAAAACGTTACATGTGCAATATTTATAACTTTGGTATTTGCTTGATACATTTGTACAAATTTCATGTATTACGACAATATATTTTTATTCATATTAACAATAATCATTTTGTTCTCACTCAACTAGGTTGTTGTACATTG
>JANIPM010000009.1:41429442-41441082 GCA_027478405.1 Erythroxylum cassinoides
AAATTATTTGTCATGGTTGTGACTTGAATCATGACTTTTAATTGGACATGATTTCTGTTTTAAAATTATAGTGTTAGACTTCCTATATCATTCTATATCAACTATTTTAATATCAGTAGTATAATCGTCATTTATTATACATTCTATTCCATTTCATTTTATTCATCTTCCAAACAACATTTCACTACATTATATTATAAACCCTTTCATTTTTCTCAAACAACTTTTTACTATATTATATTCCATTCCATTAATTACCATTCAACCACACAGGCTACAAGTTTAGCAAATGTGCTAATTTTTGACGATGATGTTGCAAAGATTGCTGATTTTGATTTGTCAAATCAAGCTCCCGATGCGGCAACACGTCTTCGCTCCACTCATGTTTTGGGAACTTGAGGTTACCATGCACCTGAGTAAGCTATTTGAGATTTTCATTTGAAGGCTTCCAGGTTCCTAAAATCGTATGATGAAAAATTTTTAGGGTCCAAGGGTTAGTTTAATTTATTTCATGATTGTCTTATATTTACAGTTAGTAAAATTGTAGAGTTAGATTTTGTTATCCTCGGTTCACTTGTGGTCAAACTTTAAAGTTACTAAGACATTCCTGACTTTGTAATGTTGATAAGCGAATGCAAACCTTGAAAACTGACATATGCTATTTCCTTTATGTTGTTTGTAGATTTGCAATGACTGGACAATTGAATGCAAAGAGTGATTGCTATGGTTTTGGTGTTGTCCTTCTCGAGCTTCTAATTAGGAGAAAGCCTGTTGATCACACTTACCTCGAGGACAGCGGAGTCTGGTAACATGGGTATTCTTCTGCTTATTATGCCATGTCTAGCACTAATACTGTGTGATAAAATTTGTTGAAATGAACAAAACTTTCTTCCTTTTTCTTCTTTCCTTTTTTTTTATTCTCGTATCCTTTTTGATTAATCGAACTTGTATTTTGTAGGCTACACCAAAGTTAAGTGAAGATTAGGGTTAGGTGTTAGATAATAAACTTGAATTATGATTGTTAGAGTCCTAATTGGAGTTATTATTAGAGTCTTAGTTGGAGTTATTAGTTAGAATCCTAGTTGGAGTTATTAGTTGTTAGTTACATTGTTTAAATTAAATAGTAGTAGTTTAGTTTTTCAATAATTGGTTTTGTAAGCCTATATTTATATGGGCATGTTTCATGTTTTATTGATAGCAATTTACTTAATAATACGGAAGATTGTTTAGCCTCTATTTCTTTGTTTATTTTGCCTCTTCCGTATTTTTTGTTGTCCAACAAAATGGTATCAGATCTAGAAATCAGTTTTCCACCATCCATCCCTTTGAGACATAAAGTAAAGGGATGCGTCTTGACTGTTGGGCTGCAGATCCCCACAACATAAGATGAATGGAATGTTACTGTTTCAATTTTCGAAACTTAACAGAGAGAATTATAAAAACTAGTGTATCAGAATAAAGCATTGCCAGGATCATAAGATGTCTGGGATATTGAAGAAAAAGGCTACAATCATTCGTATTGTGAAGAAGCGTTAACGATAGCAAAAAAGGAAACGCTACTGAAAGCTAGAAAGAAGGATCATCAAGTGCTCACTCTTATTCATATGTGCTTAGATGAAAATATGTTCGAAAAGGTGTCTACTACAACTACGACAAGAGAAGCGTAGGAGATTTTACATAATTGTTTTAAAGGAAAAGACAAAGTAATTAAAGTACACTTGTAGACTTTGAGATGTGACTATGAAAATCTCAAGATGAAGGCAACTGCATCTATAAAAGAGTATTTTGGTCGAGTCTTGACTATTATGAATCAATTAAAGAGACATGGAGTGTTAAGTGACCGATTCATTACAATAGCTTAAGCTGTTGTGTGAGGCTAACTCAATTGGTTTTATATATTCTCTAACACACCCCCTCAAGTGAAAGCCCTTTTGGCTTGAAACTTGCACAGGTCTACTTTACCTTGTGCTTAATTTAATTAGAATAGGTGGATGGTAAGATTCGAACTCATGACCATTTGGTCATGGAGGCTCTGATACCATATTAAGCGACCATTTCACCACAATAGCTTAAGCTATTGTGTGAGGCCAACTTAATTGGTTTTATATATTCACTAACACACCCCCTCAAATGAAAGCTCTTTGGGCTTGAAACTTGCACAAGATCATTCTATCTTGTGCTGAATAATAGGTGGTGGTAGGATTTGAACTAACAACCACTTGGTCACAAAGGCTCTAATTCCATATTAAAATTTACAATGGGCATACAGGCCTACATGAGAAGGAAAGTTAGACCATATACAAGTCTAAGTGACCACAGACACTCTTATTGTGGTGAAATAGTCACTTAACATGGAGAGCCGATGGAAGACATTCGAGTGATTGAAAAATTCTTCGGTCGCTAATTTTAAATTTTGATTACATTGTGACTGCCATTGAAGAATCAAAGGATTTGGATTTGATGTCTATAGATCACCTTTTCGGTTCGTTACAAGCCCATGAAGAGAGATTGAAGAAAAGAGTAGAACCAGATGCTCAAGAGTTACAGGCGAAGTTGAATTTAAATGAAAAAGAAGACAATCAACATCAAGGACGTGGTAAAGGATGAGGAGGTAGAGGTCGTGGTCGAGGCTAGAATCGCGAAAATCGTGGAAGAGATAGAGTAGGTAGAAACAATTCGAATGATAACGAAGAGTCATATTTTTAGCAACAATATCCAAGAAGACGTGGTAAAGGTGGATCGTTTCAATAAGATCGTGGTCAAAGATCCAATATACAATGTTACAATTGCGAAGGATTTGGTCACTATGCAGCAGAATGTAGATGGAATTCAAATGAAGAAGAAAACGCAAATTGTGTTGAGGTTGAAGAAGATGATGATGAAGCATCTGCCTTGTTATTAATGCAATGGTAACAAAGAAAGGAGTGAGGATTCTTGGTATCTCGACTCAGGAGCCAGCAATCATATGACTGGTAATAAACATTTATTTTGCAGCCTTGATGAATCTGTTAAAGGTAATATTTCTTTTGGTGATAAAACTAAAGTTCCAATCAAAGGTAAAGGAGAAATTTTGATTAAATTGAAGAATGGAGATCATTAGTTTATATCTCATGTTTATTATGTTCCTGCTTTGAAAACAAATATATTAAGTATTGGACAACTTTTGGATAAAGGTTATGAAATACAGATGAGAAGGATTGGTCATTCGAAACGGAAAAGGAAGATTGATTGCAAAAATGCCAATGTCAAAGAATAAGATGTTTATACTGAAGATCAATAAAGATAGTCCTGTATATATGTTTAAAAGCTACTACGAATGATTCATCATGGTTGTGGCATCTTAGGCTGGGCAGCTTGAATTTCGATGGATTGGAGCTATTTTATAAGAAAATGATGGTACATGGCTTGCCTTTTATAAGTCATCCTGATCAAATTTGTGAAGATTGTATGTATGGTAAGCAGTCTAGGAGGAGCTTTCCGAAGGAGTTTCTATCTCAAGCTACACAACCACTTGAATTGGTGTGTGCTGATATATATGGTCCTATCACACCAAGTTCATATGGAAAGAACAAGTACTCTTTATTGTTTATTGATGATTATACTCGCAAGACTTGGGTTTATTTTTTGAAAGAAAAATCTAAAGCATTTGAAGCATTTAAGAAATTTAAAGCTCAAGGTGAGAATGAAAGTGGTTATCTAATTAAAGCAATTTGGACCGATCAAGGAGGTGAATTTGTGTTAATAAATTTAATCAATTATGTGAGTATCTTGGTATTTGGAATCCTTTGATGGTTCCTAGATCACCTCAACAAAATGGAGTTGTGGAGCATAAAAATAGAACTATTCTTAACATAGCTCATAGTATACTGAAGAGTAAAAGAATGGCAAAGGAGTTTTTGACTGAAGCAGTAACATGTGCATTGTATTTGAATAATCATAGTCTCACAAAGAGTCTAATGCAAATGACTCCATAAGAAGCATGGAGTGGAAAGAGGCCAAGTATTTCGCAGTTAAGAGTATTTTGAAGTATTGGCTATTTGTATGTTCCTGATGAAACAAAAAGCAAGTTGGATGATAAGAGTTAGAAGTTCATATTTGTTGGCTATGCTGAAAATTCAAAAGGGTATAAATTTTACGATCTTCTGAATGGAAAAAAGTCATTAGTAGAGAAGTTGAGCTTGATGAAGAAGGCTTATGGGAGTGGAATGTACCACAGGATGAAAATTATGAATTTCTTCCTTTGTTTGATAAATTTTTTGATGTAGATAAGTCCCATAATCAAATTATTACTGATGTTATACCACAAACTCCTCGATGTGAAGTTTAAACAACTCAAACGATTATATCTCCATGAAGCTCCTTCGAGAGGTCACATCATATGTAGAGTTTAGAAGAAATATATGAAGTAACAAAAGAAATCAATGATTCTACTATATTTTGTTTGTTAGCAGATACGGAACTAATGACTGTTGCGATCTAAACAAAGCAATATAAATTAAATTCTATCTAGACTAACTAGAGGCAAGCGCACCCCGTCGATAAGTAATATAAAATGGTAAGAACTGGATATTGTACCTAAGAGAATTTCAACACGTAAGACAATTAATTAAACGATGAAAAATTATTCGAACGATCAAGAATTGATTGATTTGAAAATAAAATAAAATAAAGTAAACAAATCAAGGAAATTTGAAAAATGCAAGGTATGAATTAAAATGATTAGATTTAATTAGGTTTCAATTAGATTAGACATTAAAACTTATAACGGTGTATTGATTTAGGAATTACTTCACTTGAGCAAGGTTAACCTAATGCTCATAGGAATTCCTTTCTCTTCTAAATTTGAATTACCTACTTGGTTCATAGATAATTTGGAATAAAAGGCATTCAAGAAAAGAAGCCTAAAATTAAGTTCGTTAATCCTAGGTATCCTCACATAAGATTGTAAGGTTGGTCTGCACTTTAGCCTCAAATATGTCGCTTGATAAATTTTCTGACAAATTAAATCCCATTGGTTATGACTTTCAATCATCTAAGGTCTTAATCTTGGTGATCAAGCTAAATTAGGACTAAATATGCATTCAATCAAGCAAAAATCAATACCATGAAAATTGTTCTAATCCAATATCAATCTTAACCTTAACCGAAAAGAAAAATTTACTTACACATATTCATCAATGTAACATAAATCATGGTCATAATATATATTTGCATTGATTAAATCCACAAAATTAAAATTAATAAGAAAAAAGAAAACAAATTAAAAACACCCCCTTTTTCGCAGTTGTATTTTCTCACGCCACTAGCTTCAACACATTTAATCTCCACCAGCTGCAACGATTTCTTTTTTACAACTAGCTGCAACATTTTTCTCCTCAGCCTATGGAGTGTCCTTAGCAAACGTGTGTCACCAGCTTGCACTTTTCCTTCACAGTTCAACGTTTCCTTCCTTTCCAACCACCAACTTCAATGTGTTTTGAGGCCACCAGTTGTTGTAATGTGTGTGTGTGCGTGGAGTGGAAAGTCTCCTAGTTGCCAACATTGTTGCTTCAGCCTTTTCTTTCTCCACCAACTAACGTTTTTCCAGCTCACATGTGTGTCCCCAGCTAACCTTTTTTATCTCCTAAGCCACCATGTGCAACGTGTTTTGAGGGTGTTGAGTGCTGTGCATCAGTCCTCCTTGCCACAGCTGCTAATGTCTTCTCTATTATCCAACCAGCTAACGTTTTTGGTGTCCCATTTCACTAGTTGCGTCACATTCTTTATCTCCACCTAACTAGCTGCCAACGTCCACCTCTCTTATCCAACTAGCTGCAAAGATATTTTTTTATGCCACCACCAACTCACTTTAATTGTTTTTCTCCACCAGCTGTAACACTCTTCTCCTTCAACGTGGCTGCTCCACCATGCTGCAACATTTTTGGCTTCCACCTCCTACTTTCTCCCCCATCTGCGGCGTGTGTGTGGTTAGTGTTGAGTGGTCGCTTGAGTGCAATATATGAGGAGTTGCTTTTCTTTTCCTTTTTTCTCTCCAGTCCATGCCACCAGCTCTTGTTTCTTCGTTTTATTAGCCACCATCTGCTGCTTTATTCACGCCTATAATCACGTTTTATCAGGCCCTTTTTTTTTCACTTTCTGCACCAGCCTCTATTTAGCGCTGCAAGCCTCCTTTTGCTCTTTGTTTTTTTCTTCTATTCTTTTCACACAGCCCACGCCTAAGCCACCAAATCTCACGCTGTTGTCTCATTCTTCTTCTATTTGATGTCACAAAATTAAGTACTTAGTTTTGGTTCACTACGCACTCTAAAATCTTGCAAAACTCATGCACGCCTCTCTATTTTTCCCTCCACGTTGTTGTTTCCTTCTTTTGTGGTGCTTGCGATTTGGACTGCTATGTTGCGTTTTCTTCTTCTTGCGTTGGAATACCGTCTTAATCTTTTTGAAGGTAATTTTTTTCAAGTATCCCTTGCTTTCTTTAAAAGCTTTTCTTGATTTATTGTATTAGATATTCCAAATCCAATATGTACTTAAAATAAAATAAATAGCTCTTAATTAGTGCAATTTAAATATAAATAGACAAGAGTTTAATAAATTATGTATCTAAAATTAATATAAAAATATCCATTAACACCATACAATAGGATTTAACTATTGTTTATGATTATCTCAAGTAACTAGTATTTAGATTTAAAATGAATAAAAAATTCGACCATTTTAAATAATAATTTCTTGTTTAAAATATCATTTATCTCTTAAGTTTAAAATATCATTTATCTCCTTTCTGTTCTCTTGAGTTTCTAATTTTGTTAAAGTATCATTTATCTCTTAATATTATGTTTTTGTATCACCTAATCTTATGTGATATTATTTTTTAATAGAAATAATAAAATGATATAGTATTATTTGTTTTATGAAACTTGATTTTGGATATGATTGAGTTTGAGTTGAACAATTTTTTTATTCAATCATTTATATAAAATTGGATCAATCTAGCTAGAAGTTAACACGTCAATTTAGGTTTAGACAAGGTTTGGCTCAAGCCTTAAATGGCTCGAGTTCAACTCTATCCACATAAACCCTATATTAGTGCGCTAAATATGCGTTATTGTGGACCTTACAATGTCTGCGTACTAACCTATTTTGCTTAATAAATCTTTTTACTTTAATTAGAAATATTTAATTAAAAAATATTAAGAATAAGAGGATTTAATTGATTTCAAATATTAAAGATGCGCCTAAAAGAATTACAAATATTAAGAAATCATACCATAAAATATTATTATATTGATATGTTAAAATTATATATTAATTATTTTAATTTCATCTCACATCTTTATTCACTTTATTTAATTTCTATTCCTATGTTTCAGGTCTTAATGATATAAATACTAACATATTAAATTTAAGTGCGACAAAATAAACTAAAAAAAAAGTGCGACAAAAATAGATTACATACCCTCAAAAGTAATGTTGATTATAAGTATATTGCTGATGGATTTAATTATTTAATACATTACCTAAAAAATAATTGTGCCATTAAAGTGATTGACTGATTTCTATAATGGTAGTTTAATGTTTAAAATATTAATTTTATATTAAAACCTCATCATTTTCAAGAACATTTATGATTATATGTATTTAGCTAAAACAAAAATAATAAATAAAAATACTGTATATTATGTAGTTCAATAATAATAGATGATAAATGAGAAATATATTATGTCGATCTGTATGTAATTTACACCTACATATTTTCACTGCCCCAAAAATCTACCATATTAAGATATAGTCTTCTTAATATTTCATGTAAAACATTTGTGTACCTAACAAATTTTATATCTGCGCTTCCTTGGATGTTTGGATCAAAGCACTTGAAGTATGAAATTATAATTTTTTTTTGATAATTAAGAAGACTTTATACAGAATTAAAAATAATGCACAAATCTTGAGAGGCCCATATTAGAGTCTCTTGGTGGCTTCGGAAATTCAGGGAGCATGCCTTGTTAACTCACCTTTAGACAATTAAACTCACCAGAAATCACAAATTTCCGCCACTCAAGCCTAAACAAATGATCAGAATACACATAAGCTAAGTTGCTACTACCCGCCAGCTGCTAAGAAAGGATCAGCGACACAATGTATCAATCAGTTTGTTATCAACACTCAAAGCTCTTCATATTCTCTTGTACACTGCCTGTTGCTCAACTCTTCGGTTCAATGTGTGTGATAAGTTTAGTTCACTACCAACACTCAAAGCAAATTAAGTTTCTCCATGTGCTTTTGTTATCTGCCTGTTGCTCATATCTTCAGTTCAATGTATGTGAGCAGTCCTGATGCCACCATATTGTGATCCGTGATCTTCAATGTGTGAAAATGCTGTTGAAACCTCTGTATGTTTGCTGTGCATACTTTCCAAACAAGCACATTGCAATACCAGTGTGCTTTCCTGATCTATTAACCTGCATAAAAAAGTTAGAGAAAGAAACCTCACCAATTACCTCCTCACTGGGGTGGAGTGGAGACTTTCCATAGCTTGGAAGATTATGCTGGAGATCACACTCCCAACATCCCTGGCTTCATCCTTAAAGGTTCTATTATTCCGTTCAGTCCAAATAGTGTAGACAGTTGTTGAAAGAAGAATAGGGAAAGAAGGACTAGTTGATGGTTTGATTGTAGGTGATGAATTAAACCAAGTCAAAATGGATTGGAGGTTTTGCTGACTAGGAAGATGTAGTTGAACATGGTAGAGATAATGGTCCCAAACGGATTTAGAAAATTGGCATTCAAAAAACAAGTGATTAATTGTTTCGTTATCTGACAAACACAAAGAACAGTAGTTAGGGGTTTATAGGTAGAGCATTTTGTCTCGGGTGTTTAACTTCCGAAGGAAAGCTAGCCATAGGATAAAGAAACACCTCGGTCGAAGATTTTTAAACCAAACAAGCTTATGCCAAGAAACTTCTTGTAAAGGAGGCCTCAAAAGAAGGTATGCTGATCCATTAGTGAACTTTTTGGTGGGACTAGTAAGCCATTCCAAACGATCGGGTTGAGATCTATTTGGAAAGTAGTGTAAGGGCTCAAGGTTCCTTAAGATCGCTATGGAAGCCTCATGCCATCTCCATTCATCATTGTTTATCAATGCAGAAACTCTTACTGACAAAGGAAATTCCGAAGCATAAATCTCCCTCGGGGAAGTAAAGGTCTATAGGATTCCTCTAGGATGCCACGATTCCTGCGATAAAAGAGTAGACATACCATTCCTGTAGCACCCCCTTACCATAGGGTATACACCGGGACGCCGTAGGTCATCCCGATACATATCCTATGAAAAGGGTGCGCTACGAGCAATCACTAACACTTCACATGGTATCAATAATCATAAAGCATCAATATGAAAATCACTAATTTTTGAAACCATAAAATTTTCTCATTTCATATCATCAAAAGCAGTAATTTACATAACTGTCAGTTTTTCCTTGTCTGTACATTACTCCAAAGAGGAAATCAAATACAAAAAAAAAATACTGAGTTTTGACTGAAAGATGTAGCACACCACCCTCACAAGGCACGGACTCGAATATCACCATCGATATCAAGTTCGGGTCATGCGAGAATGGGATGTTACAGAATAGGCTGGGCCACATTCAAGAGAGGTATTAGAAGTTAGAGGCACAATTATGATATGTTACTTTCTCCTAGAATATTCTTTCTTAAAAAACTAGTTAGTCTCTCACATTGTCTCACCATCAGCTAGTTTCTCAAGTCTCTCAACTATCAATGCTAATTTTATTTTGTTCAACATGTATTCTCAAGTATCTCATAATTGCGTTCAATTTTATTTTCCCCAAAAATTGTGCTATCTAAAACTACTAATTCCTCATTTTTCTTAATATTCTCTATACTTGAGATCCACATATGATTTTCTCTTAACCATAATTGTTCCTCCTTTTTACTATTATTCTTCCTTTAAAGAAGAACCATATATATATTTTTAAAAGGACTCATTTTCACATAACTAAACATTCATCGAGATATAGTAAGCTTTTGTAGGAGGATGAAAACTTTTGTATCCTTTTTGTCAATTGCTAGAGCAAAGAAAAACATATCTAATAACACAAAAATCAAGTTTATCTTTATGAAGAGAATGAACATAAAAATAGAACATACAACTGAAAACCTTAGGAAAAATATTTAGAATAAAGGAAATGGAATGAAATCTAAATAACATCCTTATAGGAGTTTAAAAATAAAAAATCATGGTAGACATTCGATTAATAAGAAAAAAATAACATTTATGATAGCTACATCTCATAAATGTTATGGTACTTGCATAGTAAAATGTAATGTTTAAGCCAATTTAAGGATGTGGTGATTCTTACATTATAATATTCTATTTTATCATTTCAAATATCAAAATTCTACAAATTTGACTTTCAAATTTTAATTACTTAATATTAAATGTTAATCAACACTTTGCATCACTTTATTTTTCAAATTGTTGCATCATTTTAACCATGAAAATCTTTAAAAAACATCAAAACTGAATGCAGTTTGCGAGATGGTGATGATGAGATATTTCAACCTGAAGTTCTTAGCTAGAGTCATGTCAAATTGGTTTCTATAATGCTCCAATGTTCCTTACTAACCCAAACATAGCTAAGCCCTAAAAACAAACTAGAGTTAACCTTTTTTTTTAAAAAAAAGGTTGCAACTTTGCTTTTAGTATACTCTTTAAAGGGGGGAAAACATTAGATGAAAGTCTTATAGCTTATAAACTTTCATACAATTCTAGAGACAATGATAGTGAGAGGGAACAAATTGAATCTCACGGTTAGATTCATGTCAAACTAGTTTCTATCATGAACTAATGTTCCTTACTATTCATAATCAAATCATGAAAGTTACATTGTGACCCAAACATAGCTAAACCCTGGAAATAACCTAAAGTTAGCTTTTTTTTTTAAGTTTCAACTTTGTATGTAGTTACATGCATGAATTTTGATTTCATGTACCTCAATAATATACCCCTTTTATTAGGCTAAGCCCTTGATTAATATAAAAATTTTTAATTTATAAAAGCAAGTAAAACTTGTTTTATCATTTCAAATATCAAAATTCTTCAATTTTGTCTTTCAAATTTTAATTACTTAATCTTAAATGTTAATCAACACTTTGCATCAGTTTATTTTTCAAATTGTTGCATCATTTTAAACATCAAAATCTTTGAAAATTTTCCTTAATTTTTTGGTATTTTGGATGGAAAATTTAATAGTTATGTATTTTTAAACCATTTTGAATATTTGTCCACTTACCTTAACTAATTTAGAACTCTTCAAAATTATGGATGAAGTATCTTAGTTAATGAATTATTAATCCTATATTAATTGCAAGATTGGGGATAGTATAGGCCAAGAAAGAACCTTGTCTAGATTTACTTTTATTTTGGTTTTTGTTAGCAAAAACATCACCAATATTATTGTATGTTGATGAAGCATAAAGACTCTCCACGCTATCACTTTTGCATATTATACAAACTTGTAGTGAAATACTTCTACTCTTCTTACCCTGCCTTTACTTTGCTCATGTTATATCAACTTGAGTTTCTTTTGTTCCTTTTACTTAAGCAAGTAGCATTAACAT
>JANIPM010000009.1:41528720-41539825 GCA_027478405.1 Erythroxylum cassinoides
ATCATGTGCATTTGCCAAAATTACCAATCATATCCATATAGAGGCCAATTTATGCATGTATACAACCCATTCACAATCCGATCAAACTTTACCATTTTATCCTTCCCATCGATGATGGGATGTTACATGAGTGGTTTGATTGGAAGAATAACTGTAACTTGATTGTCAATTAGGAGAGATTTTTTATTTCGGCCGATAAACAGTTTGGTCCATCAGAATATGAAGATTATTTTGGCAAACTAAGTAAATTGGTACAAACTTCTACCATCAATGTGCATCAAACGCAGTTTGAGCAGTTGATGAATAAGCTGCCTGGGATTCCAGAAAATGTGTTGGTGAGTTGTTTTGTTTCAGGTTTAAGGCAAGATATTCGTAAGGAAGTTCAAGTTGCCAAAACTCAGTCTCTCATCCAAGCAATGGGGTTAGCTAGATTGTACTTAGATAAATTAGCTGACCATAGATTCCAACCCAATTTATACACAGATAAACCCTGGATTAAACCATATACACCCTTCCAATCTGACCAACACCCTCCGTTACTACCCACCCCTACAACTACAAAACCCCTTTATCAAGGAAACCCACTAACTTCATACCCTATTAAGAAACTTACCACAACTAAAATGTTAGCCCATCGAGAGAAGGGATTATGTTACAATTGTGATGAGAAGTTCCATAAGGGTCATAGATGTAAGGAAAATTTATTTTTGTTGCTGATAGAGGATGATGATGTTGACATACCTGTTGTAGACTTCGCCAATTCCTCTATTTCACTTGACCATAAGTCTGTCCTTGACACTCCACTAGCCTCCATGCGATGGCTAGCCAATTTTGTCCTCGTACACTAAAATTGAAGGGTCACATTGCAGGAACTTCTATTTAGGCCTTAATTGATTAGGGCAGTACCCACAATTTCATTCAAGAGCAAATCACAACATTTTTAAAGCTCCCAATCATTACTTCTCCATACTTCAATGTAATGGTTGGCAATGGACAATCGCTAGTTTGTGAGGGCTATTGTCCACAAGTCAAGTTGACATTAGGAGAGGAGGACTTTCTCATTGATTTTTATGTCCTCAAATTACAAGGAGCAGATATTATATTAGGGGTTCAGTGGATGGCTTTGTTGGGTAGAATCACCACTAATTATCAACAACTCACAATGGAATTCACCTACAATGGTCGTGATATCAAATTGCAGGGTGACATTCCTCACAAAGTAGATGAAGTTTAGTTGCATCAACTTCATCAGATGACAATGACAGGAGGCGTAGCTCAATGTTTTCAACTGCTATTTATGTCAACTGTGCCATTGGAGTCTTTAGAGGTTCATTATTACTCATCTCTTTTAAATACATTGCTTGATTCATTTGCGGATGTGTTTGTGGAACCAAATTCTCTACCACCTAATGGACCCATTGATCACCATATCCACCTATTGCCTAATGCCAATCTTATCAACGTGAAACCTTATCGTTACCCCCATAACCACAAAGCTGAAATTGAGAAGCTTATTTCAGAGATGTTAAATTCAGGTGTTATTAGACACATTTACAACCCTTTTTCATGACGTGTACTTTTGGTTCACAAGAAGGACGATACTTAGCATTTTTGTGTCAATTATCGAGCCTTAAACCAAGTCACTATTAAAGACAAGTTTCCTATTCCAACCGTAGATGAATTACATGGGGCAACTATTTTTTCAAAAGTTGACCTAAGGGCAGGCTATCACCAAATATAAGTTCACAACTCTAACATCCACAAAACTACATTTTGCACCCATGACGGTCATTACGAATTCCTCGTAATGCCTTTCGGCTTGACCCATGCCCCTTTCTCATTTCAAGTTTCCATAAACCTTACATTCAAATCCTTCCTTCGTAAATTTGTAAATGTTTTCTTCGATGATATACTCATTTACAGTAAAACCTTGGAGGAACATTTACATCATTTAGAAACTGTCCTGCATTGTCTTCGCTCTAATTCCTTTTTTGCAAAAAAATCTAAATGTTATTTTGCCCATGCCACCATATATTATCTAGGCCATGTGATTTCTTCTCATGGTGTGAGACCCGATCCTAACAAAATTTTAGCCATCCAAAACTGGCCAACATCACATAATCTCAAAGCTCTACGTGGTTTTCTAGGTCTCACCGGTTATTATCAAAAATTTGTATCCAACTATACTTTTATCACAAATCCCCTCACTAACCTTCTCAAGAATGATAGTTTTCTTTGGTCTTAAGAAACTCAAATAGCCTTTGACAATCTAAAACAAGCACTAATCACCACTCCCATTTTAGCCTTGCCCAATTTTTCCCTTCCATTTCAGATCCATACAGATGCCTCAAGTACTAGCATAGGGGCAGTTCTCTTACAAAATAGTCACCCTATAGCATACTTTAGTAAAAAGCTGAGCCTTACTCTTACAAAATCATCCACATATATGAGAGAACTTTATGCTTTAACTCAAGCTATTGCTCAATGGCGACAATATTTACTAGGTAACCAATTTACAATTGTCACCAACCACCACAGCCTCATTGATCTTCTATCTCAGCCTATACACACTCTTGACTAACATAAATTTCTTGTGAAACTCATGGGTTACAATTTTGATATCCAATATCATTCGGGTAAGAAAAATGTTATGGTCGATGCCTTATCTCGCCAACCCCACTTCATTGCACCTAACAACCTGACAGTGAACATTTTCATGCTTTCTCTGTGCCTTTATTTGATATCATCAGTGATATAAAGAAAGAGGTTACCTCTGATCCCTATTACTCTGCCTTGTTACAAAAACATCATTCCACAGCTTCCACTAACTCTTTATTTCATAAGCAAAACGGTATAATATATAAACAACACCTAATTTGCCTCAACTGAACCTCCCCTCTCATTCCCAAAATACTTTTTGAGTTCCACAATACTCCAATGGTAGTTCATACAAGAATTCGTAAGCCATTGAGCAGAATTTCCTCAAATTTCTATTGGGATGACATGGTAAGTTCGATAAAGAAGCATATTTCTGACTGTAACATCTGCCAACAAACAAAGTATAGCACTTCTAAACCATTGGGCACATTACAACTGCTACCCATTCCACAAAATGTGTGGGAGAACCTCTCCATGGATTTCATCATAGGTTTACCCCCTTCAAATGGTTTTATAGTTATTATGGTTGTAGTTCATAGGATGTCCAAGTATGGCCACTTTGGGTTGTTGAAAACGGGTTTTACAGCTACCGCAATTGCTTCTCTATTCATAACAGTGGTCAAGCATCACTCTTTTCTTAAGTCAATCGTTTCAGATCGTGATCCAATATTTTGAGTTAGTTTTGGCAAGCTAATTCTAGTGGCATAACCTTAGCAACTTCCAGCGCTTACCATCCGCAAACAAATGGCCAAACTGAGGTCTTAAATCATTGTTTAGAGCAATATTTGAGAAGTTTTGTAATGGATCAACCCTCAGCATGGAGTAAATATTTGGTGTGGGTAGAATTGTGCTACAATACTTCATTTCATTCAACTATTGAAATGACAACTTTTCAAGTTGTGTTTGGCAAACCTCCTCTAACTCTATCATCCTACTTACCCGGCTTAACTACTAATGAAGCTGCAGATTCTTTTCTGTAAAGCAATGATCAATTACTGGAAACTTTGAGGACTAGAATACAGTAGGCACAGTTACGCATGAAGAATCAAGTAGATAAAAAAAAGGATTGTTACCTCTTTTGAACCTGGGCAGTGGCACTATGTCAAACTTCAACCTCATAAACAGAGGACCTTATCTAGACATCAGTTTTCTAAGTTGAGCAAACAGTTTTATGGCCCATTTGAAATCTTAAAATGTGTGGGAGAAGTGGCTTACAAGTTCTCCCTACCACATGGTTGTCAAATTCATCCAATTTTTCATATTTCGGTTCTCAGATTTTGCCCTAACCCTGCTGCAGCTCCTATGTTAACCCTTCCTGTTAACTCTGTTGATAACAACCCTATAATCTCTCCTTTGGTTGTTCTAAATTCTTGAACTATTAAGACTGGTAGTACTTAGACAAGGCAAATTTTGGTTCAATGGAATGGCTTACCTTTGGAGAATACATCGTGGGAAAGCTTGGATGACTTCAGAAAATTATATCCAGCTTTCAACCTTGAGAACAAGGTTGCTTTTGATGAGGTGGGTAATGATACGAATTAGACCACCAATCCATCACGAGCCATTAGAAGCAGAATCCCACCCAAGAAGTTTTCATACTTTGTCACAAATTAAGGAGATTTCAATTCATATATATTTTGGCAAAAGGTATTATTGGGATACCTTTTGTAATTCTATTATAACAATATATATGTCGAAATGAAAATAGCGGTGGCAATAGTTGTTGAAATTATTACATAGCTAGCCTTCTCCTTCTTTCTTCTTGTTTCTTCTTCTCCTCTTCTATTGATTTCTGCCTAATGCCTAGGGAGGATAGACACCTCTAATCGGCAAACCTAGCAACCCCCTTCCCCCTCTCAACCTTCATCACAGATACCCTATGACGGAATGAAGGGACACAATGAGCACAAAATAGCAGAAAAGAGCAACTCTAGTTGGGATGCCTACCTGAAAGAGAACTCCTTAGAGCGATTCACATACTCCTTTGATAAGTCAAGTCTAGAGATTTAGGGAAAAGTTTATTTGTGTCCTATGATTAAACCCAAGTTTTCTATATAATTTTGGCTCTTATTATCGGATAATGTGCTAAATTTAGCTTATGAGTGCTTGTTTTGAATTAATATAGTTTGAAGGTAAAATTGTCACAAATAGTTAATAATTGCACTCAATTGATTTTTAGAAAAATTGATATTGCAAACTATTACTTTTCATTGCAAGACATTCAAGAAGTAGAGCCAAGAGTGAAAACCAAGAAATTCAAGAACACAAATCAACAACACCAACAAGAAAAGTTCGTTGTGGTGATGATGATCTTTTGCCACGGCGAAACTGGAGAATTCAAGCAGAAACCTTTTAGGAAAAGTTCGCCACAGTGAATTCACAAAAACTTCAGCAAAGCCTTTTGGGAAAAGTTTGTTGTGGCGAGCTCATTCTTTAGTCTCGGTGAAAATCGTAGTTGGACCCAAGCTATTTTTGAAACCTCACTTGCCCAAGGTGGTTGTTGCCATAGATCAATGTGAGATGGGTTTAATTCCTGGAGTAGATGGAGATTGTAAAGCTAACAGCATAGAACTTGAGCTATCATTGGTTGAAAGAAAGGGGAGTAATCTTTTCTCTCTTGAAATTCATAAATTGATCCCTTCTGTTGTGCAACCTCCTGTGATTGAATTGAAACCCCTACCCCTACTTTAAAGTATGCTTTTCTTGAGTCTAATGAGCGATTACCTGTTATAATTGCCAATGCCCTATCTAACGATGAGGAAGAGAGACTCCTTTCTATTTTGAAAGAACATAAGAGGGCTATAGGGTGGATTCTAGCGAACATACCTAAGATTAGCCCAGCTATTTGCACACATAGGATCTCCAAATCTATGCGGCAGCCCTAAAGGAGACTAAACCCACTTATCCTAGATGTGGTTAAGAAAGAAATCACAAAAATTTTGAGTGCTGGGATCATATATCCCATATCTGATAGTGAGTGTGTTAGTTCGCTACATGTAGTGCCTAAAAAGAGTGGGATAACTGTGATAAAAAATGATAGGTATGAGCTTATTCCTACAAAAGTGTAGAATTCTTGACGTGTGTGCATAGATTATAGATGATTAAATGAGGCCTCATGAAAAGATCATTTCTCTCTTCCTTTTATCGACCAAATGCTTGAAAGGCTTGCAGGCAAATCGCATTACTATTTTCTAGATGGTTTCTTTGGGTACTTTCAAGTACCAATTGCACTAAAGGACCAAGATAAAACCACTTTTACATGTCCCTTTAGTACCTTCACATATCGAAGGATGCCTTTTGGTTTATGTAATGCTCCAGGGACTTTCCAGCGTTGTGTGATGGCTATTTTACGTTGATTTTTAGAGGAATGCATGGAAGTCTTTATGGACGATTTCATTATTTATGGTGGTTCTTTTGATAATTGCCTAGCTAGTTTTGAAAAAGTTTTCAAAAGATGCATTGAAAAGAATTTGATTTTAAACTTTGAAAAATGTCATTTTATGGCCAATGAAGGCATAGTGCTAGGTCATTTGATTTCTATCAAAGGGATTGAAGTTGATAAAGCTAACATTGACGTTATATCTTCTTTGCCTTATCCTGCCTGTATTAAAGATATAAGATCATTTTTAGGTTATGCAGGATTTTATAGGCGTTTTATAAAAGATTTCAGTAAGGTTTACCTCTTTCAAAGCTTTTACACAAAGATGAAAATTTTAAGTTTGATTATTCTTATAGAGATGCTTTTGATGAGTTAAAATCCAAACTCATTTCTCCCCTTATTGTAGTTGGCTCTGATTGGAATTTACCTTTTGAGCTTTTATGTGATGCTTCTAATTGTGCTATAGGAGATATGTTATGCCAACAGGAGGAGAAGCTCGTAAGAGTCGTTGCATATGCCTCAAAAACATTGGATTCAGCTTAAATCAACTACACAACAACTGAGAAAGAGCTATTTGCCTTATTTGTTAAATTCTCACGTGACCATTTTTACTAACCATGCAACTGTTCGCTATCTCCTCAAGAAACCACAATCGAAGCCCAGATTGATAAGATGGGCATTACTTCTTCAAGAATTTGATATTGAGATAAAGGATCGAGCCGAGGCAGCGAATCATGTAGCTGATCACTTGAGGAGGCTACCAGACGACAAGGGGAGTGGACTCTTCTAAACTTACTTGCGATTCTTTTACTAATTTAGTTTTATGTGCTTTGGTTTCAAAAAAGCCTTGGTATGCATATATAGTCAATTATCTCATGACTGGATTAACCCCTCATCTTATGTCTAAGTTGTAGGCCCAAAAGTTAAGGAGCAAAGTTAGGCATTACATTTGGGATGCTCCTTATCTATAGCAAATGTGCAATGACCAAGTCATCAGAAAATGCGTGCCTAGTGAAGAATTCGATGCTATGATTTCAACTTGCCATTCAATGGTTTGTGGTGGGCATTTCAGTGTAAGGAGAACATCTCAGAAAATTGTAAATTCTGGTTTTTGTTGGCTTCCCTTTTTAAAGATTGTTTTACATTTTGTCGGTCATGTGACAAATGTCAATGTTTTGGAGGGTTAGGTAAAAGGCATGAAATACCTTAGTAGCCTTTACTATTTTGCGAAATCTTTGATGTTTGAGGCATTGATTTCATAGGTCCCTTCCCCCATCTTTTGGTTTTGTGTATATCCTTTTAGCTGTCGATTATGTATCCAAATAGATAGAGGTTGTACCTACTAGAAAAGATGATGCCTAAACAGTATCTAAATTTCTTAAGTCCAACAATATCTATAGGTTTGGGATTCCAAAGGTTATGGTGAGTGATAGAGGAACATACTTTTGTAATAGGGTAGTTGATAACCTATTTTCTAAATTTGGGGTCACTCACAAAATCTCCACTGCATACCACCCATAAACCAATGGTCAAGTTGAAATATCGAATAGAGAGGTGAAGCATATCTTGGAGAAGATAGTAAAGCCATCAAAGAAAGACTGGAGCTTGCATTTAGACGAAGCACTATGGGCTTATCGGATTGCCTACAAGTCACCAATAGGCATGTCTCCCTAACATTTAATCTATGGAAAAGCTTGTCATTTATCGGTGGAGTTGGAGCATAAAGCATATTGGGCAGTCAAGCGATGCAACATGGACTTGGAATCTTCTAATATGGATAAGAAGCTGCAGTTGTAAGAATTAGAGGAGTTGAGGCTAGAGGCATACGAGAACTCTCGCCTCTACAAGGAGAAAACAAAGTTAATACACGATAAAGATCCCCATAGCAAGAACTTTAAGGAAGGAGACAAAGTTCTATTATTCAAGGCTCATTTTACTTTTAAGCATGGAAAGTTCAACACTCGTTGGGATGGGCCATACATAGTCACTAAGGTGCACAATTTTGGTATGGTAAAGCTTTTACATGTAGCGACTGGAGCCAAACTCAAGGGGAATGGACATCTATTGAAGCTCTACCATGAGAACCAGCAACCTCCGTAATTCTCAGGCTGTTTCTTTCCTTCACTTGATTACTTACTACTCTGTGATTGATTATGACATTTTTGGGTGCATTATTTTGTTGAGTAAGTGTGGGGGAGAAACTATTCTAGTATGAACATTAGCTTAATGTTAGTTTAATTAGAAGTTTGTAAATTCAATAAGATCCCCTTCTAGTTTTGTCTTCTGCTTTATTTTTGCTATGCTTGTTGGCCTGATACATGATATATCTTCAAGTTTGAGGAAATTGATATGGTTAATTATGATGCACTTTATTTTCTTCAGCTTATCTGATGCCTTATGACTTTATATATGCACTTAAAGGTTTAATGAGTACCCAGCATGTGTCATTTGTTTGTCAGTCATGTTTCTCATTCCTTTGTTTACCATTTATGCCTGTCTTGTTGAGTTTCAGGTTAATTTTGCCGACGAACTCATCCTTTCACCGCGGCAAAGTCCCCAGTAATTCCTTTATGTTATTTTCAAGTTAATTTTAGCTAAGTCCCTAGTATTTCTTTATGTTGCTCTTGGGTTAATTTTACCGCGGTGTGAAGTCTACGTCGCTACAACGAAGTAACCTTATTTCTTTTTGTTGCTTTCTGGTTAATTTCGCCATGGCATGAATTCCACATCGTTATGGTGAAATCCCGCTAGTTCTTCTTTACTTATTTCGGATTAATTTTGCCAATGGTGTGGATTCCACGTCACCGCGATGAAACTCTGATATTTTCATTTTATTTCTTTTGGGTTAACTTCGCTGAGGTGAACTTCAACTTTTGTCGCGGTGAAGGTTGAATCATTACAAAATTTTAACTAATGAGATTATCATTCTACCCCTATTTGTTCTTAACCATTCCTATTCACCATATCCTTTTCTGTCATTTCACTCACCAACATCCTTATTATCCCTTCTGACTCTCTTCATCTATTTGACACTCTCATTTTTGCAGCGGTCATCTTCTCTTCTTCTCGAATCATTCTCTCATTTGCAAGTTATCTCTGCGCAGATTCCCCTCTACTCTTCATAAGTATTTGTTTTCCTCTTTTTCTTAGTTTCTATTAATGTTTAGGGTAGACTAGTTTGTACATTTTGATTTCTCTTCCATTTTAGCTTTAGATTAGTTTTGTCTAGGTTACTTAGAATTGTTGAATATCCTCTGCTAGTTGCTTGGGTTATCATTTTTAGTTTGCTTTGATTGTTTTCATAGTTTATGTTTATGTATGTGTTTTTTGCAGGACAATGCCTCAAACTAAAACCGCTACCCCTCCTAGTGAGTCTGATTCCTCCGATAGCTTTAGTTTTGAGGAATTGTATGAGAAAGTAGATACTAGGCCCTATATTAAAGAAAGACCCTTTCCTTTATCTCCCCCTGAAAATCCTTTTGTCTAACAACTTGTTGCCTCTCAACTAACCGACCTAGTCAAACCCCGTACTCAAGGCAACGATAAGTTTGTTCGCCATTTTTACACCTATACTCAGTTTTATGATACGATGGAAATTAACTTTCGTGGTATTAAAGAACCAAATGCCTTCACCATTGCCAATATATGTCGCCATTTTGATCTTCCTATTTGTTGTCGATGCCATTATAATTAGCTCATACATAACTATCCAATGGCCGATGTTGTCCGCACCCTCTATCAAGAGGGCGCCGAATGGCATCAACCACGCTACACACGATATTACCTTAAATGATCTAACCTATAGCCCGAGGCTCGTCCTTGGCTACACTTGGTTTGCAACAATATCGTTCCAACCACTCACCTAGCCTATGTCACCAAACAACAAGCTCTACACATTTACCTCCTAATGACTGGCCATCCGATCAATATAACTGATGCTATCACCTCTGCCCTTCATGACTCCATAAATGCTGCCAAATTAACCAATGCCATCACCTTTCGTCACCTTATCTCCGACATTTTTTAAGCCTACAATATCTCGGAGCTTGATAATGACAGCTATTTTGATCCGGCCCCACTCTTTAGGTATGATCGCCTAAAGCACCCTACCATTCACCCACCACGTCCCTCCCTACCTGTTCATGATATTGGTGTAACCCTAGTAGCTGATGCACCAGTTGAGGATGGCCATCCAACTTAGTATGTTCTTAAGCTTGTTAGTTTATAGACCCTCGCTGGTAAGATCGACAGACTTTATACGGATCTCTCCCACCTCCACGTCACTTTCTCCTAGGAGATGGAATAGTAGGAGAGAGAGGCTTTGTATGATTGAGATAGGCGTTAATGCTGATGCATGGATGCATTGATCGCATAACATTTTCATTTCCAGTTGCCCTCTGATGAGGATGACTCGATGCACGGTGCTAGCACTTCTAGAGTAGGACTGTCTAGGTTCGAGGCTGACTATCCTGCAGACTAGTTTGAGTCTTTTTGTTTTTTTGTATTTTGTTGTTTTTTTCTTAGAGTAGTTATGTATTTAGTTTTCAGTCTACTGGATACTCAATCACCTTATTGTTATTCATATGATTAATGGCCATTTTTTTATATGATTCCCATTGTACTTTCCCCTGTGCATTATTATTCAATAGCTCTACTGTTCCTTTTCACTACATAATTGTGTCTTGATTGTTTCATAATTGAGGACAATATCGTGTTTAAGTATGGGGGAGGAAATTCCATCTTGGCATTTCTCTTTATGCATCATTTTTGTTTTAATTGCTTTAGGACAGTTCATTTGTATGTTATCTTCCAATTTTTAAACTTGGTTATTGAGGTAAATTACATGTGTTGTTGGAACTCAATTTTGAAGCCTAACATTCGGAGTCATTAAGCGTAAGCATATTATCCTATAGGGTTATTTCAAGGAACCTCTTTAGTCACCATCCCACATGAGTGACTAGCCCACACTAGGACAAACATCAAAACAACTCCCTTCTCCTATTTCAAGACATACTTTTGGGAAACCTCAATCTAGAGTTTCAAATCTGACTTGTTCAGAACATTTGGG
>JANIPM010000009.1:41547475-41573306 GCA_027478405.1 Erythroxylum cassinoides
TATTTAATTAAAAATAATTTATCTTTAAGTTTTATCTAAAATTAATTATTAATAGTTATAAAAATATAACTTCAATAATATTAACTACTAAATAAATTTTTATTTTTATTTGAAAAAAATAATAACTAAAAATTACACCGAAGGCCCTTAATTTAGACCCGCGTGGTCTTAAACCTATCAAATAGCCTAAAGAGTTCGGGTTATCGCCGCAAAGCGGAAGCACACAGGCACTCGAGTAGCTCAAGCGCCTAAACTATTAGATTAAAAAGGATGAAAGTTTAAAAGAGGGCACAGCCAACTTTTGTCCCTTCCGAACTGGACATGAAGGAAAGTTCCCAATGAATTCAAATCATACCATCCACACCTACTCTATCCATGCTATAACATAACCCAATTATCGAAACCATTCAACTTGATGAAGAAAATGTAAATGCAGAAGATCTCTATACCTTTTCAGTCTCCAGCCATAAACCACTCCTATGTTCTAGTTCCCTACAGTGGTAATTTATGGTTTCTTTTCAGTAATGAGGTTACCCTAATCATTTGCAAGTAGTAGGTTACCGCCACAGACTCTTTTCTTCTTTATCTTTGACTTGGTTTTTCTTTTTTTTCCATGTCTTGGCCTCAAAAGTCTAACTTCATGTGGCGTGTGTACTTGTTCCCATGCTGGTTCCAGCTACAATTGATTTTCATGTGCATCTGAAAGCAAAAAGAGAAAATGCACTTCAGGGTGGAGGCAAAGTGCCCATATCTCAAACCTGAAGTAACTTCTTCTATTGGTGTCATTCACATGATTGAAGGTACACTCTAAGGATAAGCCACATGTGACATTTAATTATAAGGGAAGAAAAGGTCAGCTGGTGAATCCGTGACTGGCCATCTAGCGCCGCACATGATATTTAATACAGTAAATTTATAGAAACAAATTGGCTATAGCATTCTGAGCAGTAGGATACAAACACAGCTGAACTGGCCATGGTTATAATGGCAGACTAACAGTAGCGAATCATTATTGTCATGAAATGTAAATAGTTTCAGACTATTGCGCAGGAGTTTTGAGCCTGCAATCTGATAAAATACGATGAGACTGAATTGAATTATAGTTTAAAAGTGCAGTAAAGGTAGCCTAGCTAACACTCCATATTCCTGCTACTCTCATGCCTACGGTCCAGTTCCTATAGGGAGGAGTATTGTGTTTCAATTATTGGGCTAGTGGTCGCAACCCGCATTGATATTCACAACATTAGGTGTTTCTGAGTTAAAACTCTTTTTCTAAAAAGAAAGTATTGGCATATCAGAATTATATATTTTCGCGACTTAACTGATTAAAAATCTCCTAAATGACAAAGTGGGGTATCAAGAATGTGGTCTATTCCATCTGTTTACATGTATATAGTTCTACTGATAAGAATCCGAGAAGATCCACGTCATTGGACGCATTGCACGATCCACAGACAAAGAGACACGAAAGGGGTTGGCATCTGTGGAGTCCTGTTGCTTGTACACGTCATGGGAAATGACTATTAATGTGCTTTGTGTCAGGAATTTGGAGAGTAGAAAAATGGACGACAGGAAGTATCCAATAGTGTTGGAATATCACTAACGTTTCCGCTGAAGAGTTCCGTGTTTAGAGTCCTGTAATTATGTCACATACTGACTTTTAGCAATAGCTGCATATATTAACCGAACATAGAAGTTGTGAGTGGTTCAATACTCTATCTTTTAAGTAGAAGTTTTAAGTTCGAGTTTTAAGAATGAAAAATTTTGTTTAGTCAACACTTTATTCTTTACAGGTTAATCTGGTGCGAGCGGAGACTAGTTTAAGTATAGATGACTTAAAGATACTTTCCTAAAGTCAAGATCTTCTTAGGATGACACTGCTATTGCTTAGTACAGTAGTGTCACCTGACTGCAGATGACACTACTATTGCTTAGTTAATACCGATGGATAGAGGACTCGTGTTCAGAAGCTTTTATTTATAAATACAAATTTAACCCTAACATTTATCAAACGTTAAAATTTAACTCTAACATATAACAAACATTAAGTTTTAACCCTATATTAATCGAAAATTTGACGGTAATATGACGTCGTCAATTTTTTGACAGGTCAATTATAACCTGACATATATTTAAAATATTTTAATAGTTAAGTGGGTGGCTATGTGGGAGCCACCTACTTAAATTATAAATTTTACTGATATTTTTAGACATATTTTACAAATAATTATGCTACAGTAAACTAGAGGAGGAGCAGCTGAGATGCATCATGCTATTATCGGTAGTGAAGGGGCTACTAACGACGTGAATGGCGGTGGAGAGAAGAAACAACAATTTTTCAGAACATTCAAATAAGGTAGATGAGGAAATAATTTTGGGCCTACCAATCGAGAAAGAGGATGAGGTAATCAGTATCAAAAGAGATGTCTTTTTAATTACTTTAATTGTGGAAGGTATAGACACAACGCTACTGATGGTAGATCCAGATCTTAAAATAACAATCAAACTAATGTTGAAGAAAATCAAATATCAACATTTTGGTGAGAATTCTAATATTGTAGAAAGTTTATTTCTAAAAAGCAACTCTTTTGTAGAAGATGAAAATATCTAGCATTTGGATTATGGTTGTAGCAATCATCTGTGTAAGAATAAGGAGTTCTTTTCTCTTTAGATGAAAATGTACAGTCAACAGTTAAAATTGGGAATAATTTAAATATTTCTATTTTGGGAAAACGTCAAGTATCCATTAGGTTAAAGGATGGTCCTAAAAGTTTTCTTTGTGATCTTTTCTATATTCCTGATCTTCATCATAATTTACTAAGTATGGGTCAATTATCACAGAAAGGTTATAACATGCAGATTCATCATGGCTTTTGCACCTTGATAAATATGAGTGGAAGATTTATTGCAAAGGTAAAGATGTCTTCTAACATTCTATTCCCACTAAAAATTCATCATAAAAAATTTGCTTGCTTGATTTCTATGATACTTGATGCAAATTGGCTATGCCATATGCGTTTTGGACATTTTGATTTTTCTGAGTTAAATTATCTGTTAAAGAAAGAGCTTGTGTTTGGCTTATCTGTTGTAAATATTCCTAATCATATGTGTGAGACATGTGAGTTGGGGAAAAAGTATAGGGATGTATTTTTAGTTAGAAAGTCCTATAAAGCAAAAGAAGCTATGAGAGATTATTTATTTAGATCTATGTACTATTAAAGTTCCATCTAATGGAAGTAATAGGTATTTTGTCACTTTTATTGATGATTTTGGTAGAAAGACCTGGGTGTATTTTCTAAAACAGAAATCAGAAGCTTATGATGCATTCAAATCATTTAAGGAATTTGTTGAAAAGCAAAGTGGCTGCAGAATTAAAGCATTAAGACTAGATAGAGGTCAAGAGTATCTTGCATATGTAGAGGTCTTTAAGCTGTATGGAATTCAACATCAATTGACCACCAGATACACACCTTAACAAAATAGAATGGTAGAAAGGAAGAACAAAATTACTGTGGACATAGTAAGATGCATGCTGAGATTTAAACAATTTCCTTAAGAACTTTAGGCAGAAGTTGTTGCTTGTGCAACATACATTTTAAGCAGGTGTCTAACAAAAAGCTTTAATGACAAACCACCTGAGTAAGCTTGGAGAGGGAGGAAACCTTCCATTTGGCATCTTAAAGTTTTTGGGTGTATTGCTTAAGCCTATGTACTAGATCTGTTGAGGAAGAAGCTGGATCACAAAGGTGATAAATGTATTTTTATAAGCTATAGTACAAATTTAAAGGCCTATGAATTATACAATCCAAATACGAAAAAGATGATAATTGGATGTGATGTAACCTTTAATGGATATGGAATATAGGATTGGTCTTCAATTTCCTAAAAAGGGCCAATGGTAATTTCAGAAAGATACTCAAGCAAATTCAGTATCTCAGCCATAGGCATACCCCAAAGATGTTGCAGTTACCAGCCAGATTGGAAGATTATGTGCTAGGTATTGATAATGATCTATCTGATGAAGAGATTATCAATTTTGTTTTAGTTGTAGACTGTGAACCGGTAAATTATGAGGCGGCATCAAATAACTTAAAATGGAGAAAAGCTATGGATAAAGAAATACATGAAATTAAAAAGAATAACACATGGAAATTAACATATTTGCTCGCTGATAAAGAGCCTATAGAAGTAAAATAGGTGTACAAGATGAGATTAACCATTTTAAAGCTAGATTAGTTGGAAAAGGATATAAGCAAAAATTAGGTATTGATTACTTTGAAGTACTTGCTCCTATTGCGAAATTGAGTTCTATTCGCATGATTATCTCGTTCTCAGCCAAAGTAACTCGAAGATTTATCAAATGATTGTAAAATCTACTTTTTTAAATGACATTTTGGAAGAGGAAGTATAGTTGAGCAACCTACAGACTATGAAATTAGAGGAAAAGAAGATACATTTTACCAGTTGAAAAAAGCACTACATAGATTGAAGCAGACAACACGAGCATGGTAGAAAAGAATTGATTTATACTTCATGAAGCATGATTTTGAAAGATGTCATTTTGAGCATACTTTATATGTTAAATTTGTTGAGGCTGGTGATTTTCTAATTGTATATCTTTACGTTGATAATCTAATTTTTACTAAAAACAACTCAAAAATGATTGAAGAATTTAAGGAGGCTATGGTAAAAACATTTATCGTGACAGACTTAAGTCTAATGTCTTATTTTCTTGAAATAGCGGTAATTTAACAAGATGATGGAATTTTTATTTCCCAAAAGAAGAATGTGAATGATATTTTAAAGAAATTTATGATGGAGAATTTACCTTAGTTAAGGAGAAATTGAAACAACTAAAAGAAGACAAAGGGAGATCAATAAATTCAACATACTAGAAGATTTTAATTGGAGGTATGAGGTATTTAACTATAGCCAAACCAGATATAGTTTTTGGAGTTGGAATACGTAGTAAATTCATGGAGGAGCCTCTTACTTATCATTTATAAGGAGCAAAGAGAGTTTTTTGATATACCAAAGGTACTTGAATGAAGGAATTTTTTATGCAAATATCAATTATATGAATCTTGTAAGTTACACAGATATTGATTGGGGTAGATTTATAGAAACAAGAAAAAACACATCAGGGTATGTTTTTTATCTTGGCAATGGCACAATATCATCGTCTCCAAAGAAACAACTCGTGGTTGTGTTATTTACAACTGAAGCAGAATACATTACTGCAACTAGTTGTACTACACAGGCAGTACGACTTAGAAGAATGCTTGAAGTACTACATCAAAAACAAGATGCTCTAACAGAATTATTCTGTGGCAATAAGTCCACAATAACACTGTGCAAAATTCTAGTTTTTCATGGGTGATCCAAGTACATAGACATTTAGTTTCACAAAATTCGCGAGCTAGTAACTAAAAAGGAAGTAGTGATTAATTATTGTCACACTGAAAAACAAGTTGCAGATATTTTTACTAAACTACTAAAATCTGAGTTGTTTTACAAACTGAAAAAATTGTTAGGAATGATAAATTCCTGCCAACTTGATTTAAGGAAGGCAATGTTAATAAATAAATCCATCCAAGTTTTGCATGGAAGGAGACAACAATATTAAATGGTAGTCAAAAAATAAGAAAGAAAACAAGCATCTTCATTTAATGGGAGCCAAAATCATCATGATATAAGTGGAAAGTTGTAGCCAAAATCTTAAAGCAAGTTGAGAGGAGCTTACTTCTTCCTTAAGCTTTCTATATGATTTGACCAAAATTTTAGTCTAATATAATGATTACTTGTATAAGTAAATCTCTAATTTTTTTTAGTTGCCTATAAAAGAGTAAAATGAAGCCTTATTGTGTTTTGGGATTGAATTAACATTCTCCTCTTCTCTTCTCTTCTCTCTCTCTCTCTCTCTCTCTCTTAGTCACATGTATGAGTGTGTTGTGTCCTTAAGATGTCACGTACTTCTCATACTCTTAGTCTATATATTTGAGAACATCAATAGACTGCATAATGCCAGGAAAAGAAGAAGATTAGACTTCCATATTGAAAAGAAGAGAAGAAAAGAAAAGCAAGGTCAAAAGTTATTTACAGGTAGTAAAAATCATTTCCAGTTGGAATTGGGAGTTTCATCTTGCATTGGATGTTCGAGTTGGCCTTTTCATATCACTGGCATCAATCTATGATCCAGAAAAGAAAAAACATTGTAGTGTAACCTTGGTAAAGTAAAAAACGAATATGAACACCTCGAAATGCTCAGAAAATGAACCTGATCGTGATGATCATCTTGCCTATAACATACGTAAATGCTTCCGAGAGGAAGAGACTCCATCTTTACGACCTAAACTCAGTTACAGGAGTTCCATCGAAGGAAGAGGCGGAGGAGACGACATGGACTGAGGATGATCCAGTCGAAGTTGAGGAAGGCGTTATAATCAAAGTGGACGGAGTTTCTGGCAGTGGACTAGAGCTTTCCTCTACTTTTAAATCTCGACTAGATAAATAGTAGGAGAGGGTGATAGTTTTCAAACTCCTGAGGCGGCGAATTGGCTACAAAATGTTGTCTTCCCGCTTTCGCACACTGTAGAAACCTGACGAGCCTATGAAAGTGGTGGACTTGGACAACGACTTTTATCTGGTAAATTTCATTGAAGAAGATGACTTCCTTCACGCACTGACACAGGGTCCTTGGGTCATTCTTAGACACGTTATGGCAGTTCAACGCTAGCACCCCTAGTTTCGTCCATCGTAAGGAAAGGTATCCAGGGTGGTTCTTTGGATTCACTTCCCATAACTGCCTATGTCTTGATACCATCCCATGATTCTTACGACCCTCGATAACCTTGTTGGTCACACTGTCAAGATTGATGATACCACAAGGAATACAGCACGCAGTAAATTTGCAAGAGTAGTGGTGGATGTTGATATCAGTCTTCCTCTTTGCCCTCGAGTGGAACTAGATTGAGAAGAAGTAAAGGTGGCTTATGAGGGACTCCCATCGGTCAATTATTCGTATGGCCTTGTGGGACATGATTCGGTCACCTTTCCAGACACAACAGTTTCCCACCTACCGTTCCTTGGATCAGATCATTGGCCCATGCTAGTTAAATTTAATATGGAATCAGCGATGAATACGGTCACCAGAATTTTTTGTTTTCAGTCGACCTGGTTGGCTAATAAGAACTTTCATACTTTCGTGTAAGAACATTGGCATCCAAACCTGCAGAATTTCTATGCATCCTTTACCAGTTTTAAAGATCAGTTAAAAGAGTGGACCCAGACTAACTTTGACAACATCTGTCATCGGAAAAAAACAACTTCTGGCTCTACTAGCAGGGATACAGCAAGTGTTAGACAGTATAGACTCTAACTCTCTACTATAATTAGAAAGGAAGCTTAGTGATGATCTCATCTAGGTATTGTGCGAAGAGGAATTATTTTGGCATCAAAAATCTCATAGTATATGGCTAACTCGAGGAGGTCGTAACGCAAAATATTATCATATGGTGGCCATGGCCAAGAGGACGAGGTTGAAGGTAGAGACATTAAAAGTTGACAATGGTAACATGATCACAGATCCTTTGGTGCTACATGATTTAGTTAAAAAGTACTTTCACAAGCTATTCTCGGATGATAATAGTCGAATACCCTCCCTTCCTATCCCTGGTACTTTTCCCAGGCTAACAGAAAATGAATTGGATGCTCTATACTCCCCTATAGTGTACGAAGAAATTAAACAAGCCATTTTTTGGATGGATCCTAACAAAGCTCCTAGCATTGATGGATTCAATGCATTATTCTTCCAAAAACAATGGCACGTAATGGGTCATTCGGTGTCAACATTTGTTCAAAAAGTCTTCAAACGCAAACATTGGGAGTAGGAGATGAATAAAACAATCCTTGTTTTACTCCCAAAGGTCAAATCCCTAGTGTCCCTATCTCACTTCAAACTCATTAGCCTTTGTTTGGTTTTATATAAGACTATCACTAAAGTTGTAATGAACATATTGAAACCTATCATTGCCTCTTTGGTAGTGCACAACCAATGCAACTTCATTCTTGACCGATTCATTATAGAAAATATTATTATTGTCCAGGAAGTTATTCATGGGATGAGGATGAAACAAGGGAAATTCGAAACTATAGCAATCAAAGTCGATCTAGAGAAAGCATACGATCGAATACGGTGGGGATTTCATCCTGGACACTTTAATATATGTTAGTCTTCCAATGGACCTGATAAGTCTAATTATAAAGTGTGTAACCTCAGTATCAATGCAAGTTTGCTATAATGGTGCCCTTTCTCATTCCTTGAATCTAACAAGAGGAATCAGGCAAGGAGATCCTTTATCCCCATACCTTTTTATTCTGTATATGGAACGGTTGAGCCATCTTATGAACTCTGCAGTAGCTCGGGGATCTTGGAAACTGATTTGGATCAGTAGGGGAGGTCCTACCATATCCCATCTGTTCTTTGCAGATGATCTCATATTATTTGCTGAGGCTTCCATAGATCAGACCCAGGTAATCTCCAAGGTTCTTAATGCTTTTTGTATGTCATCAGGACAGAAAGTTAGCAAGGATAAGTCTAAAATATATTTCTCAAAGAACATTTCTAACCGAGAGCTCGTGCACTTAGCAAGAATTTAGGGTTCCAACTCACCATAAATATTGGAAAGTATCTTGGGGTACCACTACTTCATGAAAAATTGACAAGGTGATCATATCAATACATCCTTGACAAAGCTCAACAGAAACTAACAGGTTGGAACGCTCGCTTTCTTTCCCTCACTGGACAAGTCACCCTGATGCAATCTGTTCTTGCATCACTTCCCATCTATACCATGCAAACAATGCGATTACCCCGGCAGTTTTATGATGATCTAGAGAAAATTATGTGAGATTTCATATGGGGATCCAAGGAAGGTCAACGGAAGATAAATCTTGTGAGTTGGGAGGTGGTGTGCAAACCAAAGAAGTTAGGGGGCCTTGGTATTCAGTGAATTTGATCCAATAATGATGCTTTGCTCATAAAATTGGGCTGGGAATTACTCTCAAATCCATCTGCATATTGGGTACAGATCCTTCAAGCTAAATATCATTTTGTCCCATTGCATCTTCCTGCGGTACTGACAAGTAGAGGAGCATCTTTGGTTTGAAGAGGTCTTTCTACAACCTGGAAATTTGTCCTCGCAGGTATGAGGTGGTTCGTCAGAAATGGGAATTGTGTAAGATTTTGGATTGATAATTGGGTTGGTGATAGGGGACCCCTAGCCCTGTTGGCTATTAATCTCATCGCTGAAAGTATGTTATATGCAAAGGTGAGTGAATTTGCAAACGCAGTAGAAGGTTGGTGTTGGAAACAATTTCAAAACCTCCTTCCGTCTACAGTATGTATGATAATTGCAAGCATTATGGCACCGAAATCTAAGTTTGATGATGATCAAGTGGTGTGGGCTCCAAACCAAAATGGGCTCTTTTCGACAGCATCTATGTAAGAGTTAATTGAAAACAGTGGAGAAGAAAACGTTAGTAGGCTGTGGACATTGATTTGGAAATGGCCCGGTCCACAATGCATCCAATCATTTTCATGGCTACTTGCTAAACGAAAAACTCTTGACTAATCAACAACGTGATTGTCGACATTTCACCGCTCATGATAGATGTCACTATTGTGGTAATCCTGAATCTTGTATGCATGCTATTAGAGAGTGTCCTAGAGTGCGCCAATTTTGGACTCAATTTTCCTTAGACATGGATCTTCAACATTTATTTAGTCTTACCGCTTCGGAATGGTTGCTTTCGAATCTCTATAATCATATCGAGATTAATGGAGTAAGATGGTCGATTATTTGGGGGGTTTCTTGCTGGTTCCTATGGCTATGGAGAAATAAAAGTTTATTTGAAATTAACTTCTCCTGGCCAATAGCCAGTAAGGTTATAGTTCTGGACTATGTGAATCAGATTGTGCACGCAGGTGCAGTCATCTCTCGAGCCGCAATTGGTTATGCCACCAGTAGCATTAGACATATAGGGTAGGCCAAACCGAATGAGGAATGGATCCGGTTGACCAAGACTGGGGCGAAGCGAAAGCCAAATTGTCATGCATCTGCTGGTGGTCTCTTTCGTGACAGTTCTGGAGTATGGCTAGGAGGCTTCGCTCATCTTATTGGATTTTGCACGCCACTGGATGCCAAGTTATGAGGGGTTTATTCTGGTTTGAACATGGTTTGGAATATGGCCTATCGAAGAATCGAACTCGAAGTCGATTTTTTAAAAGTCATTAATATTCTCTCCTCATCAGATTCGAGAGTCTCTTGTAATACTTCTCTAGTACAGGCTATCAAGGCTCTGTTAACTAAATCCTGGATGGTTCAGCTCCGACATGTGTTTCGTGAAGGCAATCGGTGTGCTGACTGTTTAGCTGTTAATGCATAGTCTTTTGGTTTAGGAATTACTTATTTACATTCTCCTCCTTTGGGATGTCTTCATACCCTCCTAGAGGATATGTGTGGGGTTTTAACCCCAACGGCCACTGTTTAGGCTGTGTATTTCTCCTTTATAAAAAAAATCATTTCCAGTTGTTGTACTTTGACGGACGAACAACCACCAATCGGTGGAAGACGACTGACAATTCGGGGCTGGAAATCTTAAAAGAACCAAAGACTACTCATATGTAAATCTTAAAAGATCCAAAGACTACTCATATGTAAATCAGAACAAATAAAGAAAATCAGCTGAGAGATATTATTCAACTGACGCAAAAACTAACCCAAATTGTCTTTTCGTGTTGAACTAGTAAAAATAAGCCATTGCCAAGTGATCTCAAGTCATGATTCCAATTTGGCGAAAAACAGATCGTATATCATAAACCGAACTGTTACTAAAATCATTAACAGAGCCTTAAGTTTCACATTTGATGAACTTAGATAAGACCTACTCGAAAAGGAACGTGCATGGGAAACGCATTTTTAGTGATATATATTTACTCATGTCTCCATGAAGCAAATTGCAAAATCACATCAAGTACTGGTGACTGCTATGATATGAACCGACCGACGCGAAGCGAAGGCTGTCTTCAATCATGTAATGGTTATGTTCCCTTGCTAATCAAACCACTTAAGAGAACCACCCTCCTCGAATTCAGAGTACATGACGTGATCAATCAAAGGTTATTGTGCCTCTGATTGCGAAAATGAAAGCCTCTGAACTGAATAATCGTTATAAAGCTTAACGGTTTTGTTTTTGTGTCCGTTACGAGGAGTTGACTTGTAAAGCGAATTACAAAACAAGTTGTTGCTAATCGTTGGGCTTTCAAATTGATCTAATGATCCTGTAACTTAGCCAGGCTCTCTTTTCCATCCCCTCTTCAAACTTTCAAAGCAGGAAAGCTATGTTGTAAGAGGACTCATTGAATTATTTTATGGGACTAATTCTTCTTCACCTTCTAATTTATATTCAAAACAATATCATATATCTCTTTTCGAATTTTCTTGATTTAAATTTGTTATTTTATTATTTTAAAAAAAGGCAACTTTTATTGATTGCTTCAAAAAATACTTTTTAAATTTCTCTAATATCACCCGAGCCTCAAATGAGGGGTAAGTGTATAATTTAATTTTATCGATGAAACTTTACCCAAAATTCTTAAAGAACAGACTGCATTGCATGTGAGGTGGTGAAATACTAGACCGTATTCTTCCGATATGAAGGGAACCCTTTTGGTTTCTGTCAATAACAGGACGGCTGCACATGTCAAGTTACAGACAGGACATGGATGGTACAGATTGCAGGTTCTATCGTGGACAAATCACATCTACAAATTAGTTAGTAGTTTGAACAAAGTCCCTTTTGTGTAATAGAATTTATTATGCTTTTATGATGCTGATCTCTTTATTTCTTTCCTTGCCCACTAACCAACCTAGTTTAATGGATAGTTATGGAATTCATTTCAATACATATCGACTCTTGCCCATTAAGCCCTGACAAGATTTTCCTAAACTTTGTCATCCCACGACAAAGATTCTGCTCTCACCAGCTTTTCTTTTCACCAGAAGAAGCGCACATGTCATGGTTGTTATTGGAATCATTCTTACAGGAACGATTAGACCAATCCCAATTATAGTTGACCACCATCTGTACTTACTTCTCACAATGCGTCATGGCTTGCGTGCTTGGAGTCGTTAGATAAATACATGCACAAAAAGGCAAGTCTCCAAACGTCGAATTAATTAAATGTAGAAAGAGATTGTCCCGTACCATTATTCAAAGAGACGAAGTATTCGTAGTTAGGTGTGACAGTAAAGAATTTACGATACTGTCTTTACGCTGTTGTGTTGTGATCCTCAACCTCAAGACTTCGTTCCTAAACAGACGGACTTGTTATATGTCTGTTTGCGAAAACCCTTCTCTTGGTGTCTCATAGTTGATGTCTGAACCTTGTGGTTTCATAACATCATTCTATGTTCATATATGACTGTTTAATATATACTTCGATTTATAATGTCTTTGGGACTGGTTAAATTAACTGAACAAGTTATATACAGCTCTAGTTCTGATTGGGTAGTTTGATAGTTGGCTTTACTTGTATCACAAAAATAATGGCCGCCATTCTCTCCGTTAAAAAAAAAGTTGTAGTTGAGTAGTTCTACAAATAGATTTTAACCCAATTTGCAACGTGATTAAGGATCTAAATTCTGTCAATGATGGCTTGCAAAGTGATTAAGGATTTGACTTATGTCAAGCATGATCTAATTTCTTAATTAATAATTTGTTATAAATCAAACATTTAAAATAATAAAAAATGGTCAAATTTTCTTCTATAATGAGAAACCCAAGATTTACTGGGATATATTAACAGCAAACCTATCCTAATGAATCGATTGGAGGCATGACTCTCTACTTAAAGAGAGTTGGATTTGCTTTAGATTTACCCTAATAAGAAAAGGAAAAAGGCAAGGTATCACCTTCAAAACTGCAATCTGCCCTTTATTTCTCCTTCTAGAATTACTAGTTTATTATCAGCGTCATTATCATTTAAGTTATCGGCACTTGCTTAATTAGTGTTGACTATATATGTCAACTGCCCACATATTGCGACATATTGCGTGTTATTTGGCACGAGATTGAATGAGTCAGACCTCAGCGGTTTGATACTCCTTACATTCAACATAAATCCTTGACAATAAGCAACATTTGAGATCCCGTGTTGATTATTGAACCCGTCTTCCTAACTTGGACAAAAATTTGTGGAACGGCTACTTCTTATTAATTGGTTCATCCCAAAGATTATAACAGTAGTTGACAAATCCAGATAATTTAATTACCATAATATCATTATCACTAAGATATTTTCAGATATGATTGTCCATAATAAAAACATTTATCAAAATCTTGTTTGATGCAATATGTTATTTGTTTTATTATTGACCAACCTAATACCTTTTTTTTAATGTTTGATAATCAAGAAATAATTTGTTAATTACGTATTCAAAATAATTCATTTGACCAATAAAAAATTTAAAGACAATCAAAGACCATTCCTTAATTCATAGTATTTCATAAACATTTACCCAACTGAACTAAAAGTGCTTTCTAATTGCCAAAAAAAACAAGCACTTTCTTTTGTAACTCCCAAAAATTCTTGGAGTCTGTAAAACTCGATCCAGACGGTCGATTGCGACCTCTAAAACAGCTACGACCGTATCAAAATAATAAACAACTTAAAGTTGAACCATTTTCATATATAAGTTAAGATGATAATGGATTGAACCGGATCTTAAACTTTAATTTAATTATAGATTCAAATTTAATTTAAAACTTGATCATTTATTGAAAAAGCAACATCCAATTAAAAACTTGAGTTTGGATAAGATATGATTAAATTTAGAATAAAATTTAAATATCTTAAATTTGAAACTTAAATAAAATTTGAAAAAAATTAATTAGGTTCGAAGTTTAAATTTAAACTTAATTAAATAAGCTTTATATCAAATGATAAACTATTAGTTTTGTAAATTAATAACCACCCATATGAACTACAAATTGCATTTCACAAACAAGAAAATGGCAAAAGGAAAGAAAAAGTATACATTCGACAATGTAAATTAGAGCCCCTTATCAATTTTTGTTTCTATAATTCCATCATGTGTCGATCCTGTTGGCATGAATACAATGAAGTAAGTTTGTGGAATGCGGATGAGTGACAAAGGGCTGTCCGTAGAGGGGATTCCATAGGACGCCATGTGGAGATCAAGGAACAAAAGAGGACCCACTCTTTGTCAGAAAATAATTGGACGGTTGAATGCGCTGACTCGTACTGACTTCTTTACACGTCCATCTTGTCTACATGCGTGGCTCTTGGCCGGCTGCACCACCAAATCACGGCCCTCTGTTCCAGGGAAAAAGTCCCGAATTAAAGGAAATTTAAATTTCACGCATTCAATTCTTACAAAAATCAACTGCCAGTGTTCTTTTTATCCACGCAGAATGAGTAGCCTTCTCTCTATCCACGACACACCGTGATTCCTGATATTCCTCCATGAATCCAGTCTCTTATGGAATCTCCCACGCTAGCCTCCTTAATTTAATGTTTCTCATGGAATCAAGGTTTGACGCTTTACAAGACCACACGTCCCAAGAATAATTATCCTGTCTTACGTTGCCTCTTAAAAGGGTTGCTTTAAATATCCTAATTACTGGTTTACTGAGAGTAAACAATTTTAATAATTTATTTAATATATGTTCAAAGAAGAATAATTATTATTTGTTTATTAAATTTATACTAATAATGGAAAAGGTCGAGCACATTGGCGGTGGTCGTGCCATAAAACCCGCATTAGTTCCAACTGATTTCTATATGGTAAAGATTCCCTCCGTTATAGTAACAGAAAGGTAGTTATGTGTTGACGCTTTCTAAGTTTTCTTCTTTAATCGTCTTTTGTTGCATCTATGAACACGTCCACTTGTTCGAGAACTTGTGTGCACGCGCATACACTTTAGTGACACTTTTAGGACACTCACTGTTCCAAAAGGGTTCGATTAAATAGTTGGCTTTAGTTCCAACCCGTATGGGGTCTGAGAGTTGGGACCAACCGCAATTTCATATTGAGATAATTCTCTTTCCAAGTAGTTGGTTCTGTTTGGTTGGCTATTATAAGTAATGTTCCCTTCCATTCCCATTCCAGCGTGAATAGTCTTTCTTTCCGGTCTCGGAAGTTTCGGAGTTTGACGCTTAAGACAAAATCGATGCATCTAATTATTTTGGAGTTTATAATAGTTTCCTTAATTTTTAATTTAGATACAATGTATTGATAATTACATTGGTTCAAACAAGTCTGATGAGAAGCTTTTTTTTTTTTTAATGGACAGAGATGGCTGTCTATGTTAAAGAATTGAGCAAACAAACAGCTTTGAAGATGATATGCTCTTAGATGATTAATTACCATATTAATGTTGTAGTCTTAATTCGTGAATTTATTGTGATTATTTATTTCTTAAAAAGCACCAAAATATTTCTCTTTGTTTCTTAACATCCCTCAGGTTTGACTAAATAATAGTAATCAAACAACTACAATGTAATACATGAAATAGTATAATATATATAATATGATGTTACGATTTAGAGCATATCATACTCAATTAAATTATGATATTACTATATGACTATTTACTTGATCATGGTACTCTTAATTTATATGTCAAAATAAGATTTTAAATTAAATATAAAGACTATACGAACGAAGATTATTATAATGACCAAAAAAAATCTCAAATTTATCACTTTACTATTTTCACAATTTTCTTTTCTTGGTAAGAAGGTGGTCTCCACTTTCCAGGGTAAGTTAAAATAGAGAATCATGCAGTTACCAGGTCCAACTTCAAATTTGGGATATTGCACTTAGTAAAGGTCTTTCAGTCTCAATCAGCTACCCTGTCAATACAACGGGGCTGCTGTCAGTGTCCTACAAAAGGTGAATTCTAGCCATAGGAATGTTCGGACGTCCTATTGATGAAATCAGTTTAAAGAACAATTTGAATGGTTTTCCTTGGGGAGAAAATAACATATGAAAAACCATTAACAGAAATGAATATATACTATTATTTACACTCTTTTTAAAAGTAAGTTATCGAACAAGTTAATTCTCCAATCTGTTACACCTTCGTGTATTCTTGTCATGTACAATCTTATGATATCGATCGATTATACCTAAGCAATCCGACTCCTTAGTTATTCCCGTATTGTTATGCGACCAAAGCTAATTTGAACACAAAACTCATAAATAAAGACAAGAGAATGCATGCCATCGAGGTTAAAGCCTTGTAATTACGTTCAAGTTACTTAACCTAGAAGAAGTCGTCGTTACGTCTTAGTATTATAGCAGCAGTTAGTGGTAATTACTTTCAATCTTATTCAATAAAAAGTACATTATATATACTTCACCATCTTTTCATGAAGTAGATTTATCAATGTTTTAAAAACTGGATCAAATATTAAACTGGTCAAAGAAAATGTTTAAAATTTAAAAGTTCAATCAGTATACTAAACAGTTATATCTTATAATAAATAAAAAAATAAAAATTATATTAATAAGTAAAAAATAAAATATTTTGTATTGAAATTTGATCAACAAATACTAATATTTTTAATATCATAAAAATTAAAAAAATTTATTTTCTTCTATTATTTTAGAATTTTACTATTTATTTCAAGTATAATCTTTATTATTATATGAAAACTGAAAAGTGAGAACATAATAAAATTCCTCCCTGTTTTATTAAATTTCCCATTCTAGTACTAAAAGCCTAATGCTTATCTCCGTCTTCACTCATTTCTGCCTAATGCTTATCTCCGTCTTCTTCATTTTTGTCTTCTACTTCTCTTAAACTCGATATTCTAAGGGTGAAGAAACAGGACAATCGTAAATGTTGTTTAAAAATTTAACTACAATTGCACTCGGAAACCAAGTAAAGATTGCATTGTTGTCCACGTTTATATACTATTGTACTTCATGAATCATAATCAACTAATATGGGAAATCAGATGAGCTTTATGGAAGAAGAACTATACTTATCTGCGAGTTGGTGGACAAAACATCAACCTTAACCAAATTGTTGGGGAACATAAGTATAAATGTTAGCTTCTAGCATGTTTTTATGTCATTACTCCTTTCTAAGATATATCAATTGTCAATAAATATAACTTCTTCCAAGAAAAAGGTTGGGAAGCACAGATGAGGAATAACAATGAGAAAGAAGTTAATAATTTGTGCACTCATGGAAGCATAAGTAAGTTGTCCGATGGTACAACAATAATAATCAAGACACTAAGATAACAAATAGTAGTACAACAAGACATTACCTATTAAAACCAAACACAGACAACCTACAAAGAAAACGAAATTTAAGGTCTCACCTTAGCTTACATACTTGCATGTTGTTTGACACTGATTGCATTGTACGTAACTATAAGACTAAACCCCAAACAAACTAGAAATAAGGAGTTTGCCTTTCCATGACAAAAACAACTGACATTGTCAAAGTTGTGCACTGTTACAAAAGCTAGGAGAAGAATTTAGAATGTAGACAAGAAGGAGAAAGAAGTGTATTGTATATTATATATTGAGATGTGTTTGTAAAGTGTACATGAGTGGGGTATTTATACATGAGTCATAGGTACTAATAAGAAAATCTAGCAATAAAGTAAGCTAAATCTAAGCTAATTACAATCAAATCATATCACTAAATCTAAGCTAATTACAATTAAATCATATCACTATAATTTAGGTTAATATTACGTTAATACCCCCTCCCCCTCAAACTCAAGGTGGTACATTAGAGGCCATCTTGAGTTTGGAAACAAAATCCTAAAGTCTACCAGGTAAGTGCGTCTTAGTAAAGATATCATCTGTTTGATGAGAAGAGGAGATAGATGCAAGATGAATAGTGCCTTGTGCAACATGATGGTGAACGAAATGACAATCAATTTCAATATGTTTGGTACGCTCATAGAAAATATCATTATATGCAATTTAAATTACACTGCGATTGTCACAATGAAGAATACTGGCAGAAGATGAAGTGATACTTATTTCTTCTAGTAATCAATGGAGCCACAATAGTTCTACAATGGCATCAGTAAGAGCATGATATTCGGACTCAGTACTAGAACGAGCAATAATTGTCTACTTCTTACTTCACCATGAAATTAGAGAATCTCCCAAGAAAAAACAATATCCAATGGTGAAACGTCGATCAATGGGATCGCCAGCCCAATCAACATCAGAGTAGCTAGACAAAACAAGAGAAGAATGTGCAGAGAAATGAAGACCATGAAATAGTGTGGCTTTGACATATCTAAGAATCCGAAGGATAGCAGAGACATGAGAGGATCGAGGGGCAACCATGAATTGACTAACCAAATGCACAACATATGTAAGATCAAGTCTGGTAATAGTGAGATAAACCAATCAACCGACAAGTTGTCGATACAAAGTGAGATCATCAAACGGGATACCTTCAAATATGAGGTAGGTACACAGTTGGTGTCAAGGAGAATAAGATTATAACTAGATGCATGATCAATGGGAAAAATATGCAGTATAGGATCATCGACAGTATGAATAGGAGGAAGAGACGAAACAGGTGTTTTAGAAGAAAAAAAATAGAAGAATCAAATTACATATGGTTATGACAAGCAAAATTTTAAAAAAAACTAAGAACAAGTACTTGGAGTGATAGAGAGTGCAGTAGGTGAAGAATTGGTAGGCATAATTTGTTTAATTAAGGACTTAAGATCACTCATGGTAAAACTGGCGAGATCCTCAGAAACAACAATAGCTACAAATGAAGAACCAGGCTGAGAGACATCTCCTTTGGTATTAGAAGAACCTTCCTTAGGTTTTGGTGGTCGCATAGAACAATTGCTAAGAATGTGTCTAGCCTTATGACAATAACGACATTCAATCTTAGGACAGGTAAAAAAAATGATGTCCGAACTGTTGATAATTTTTGCATAAAGGAGTACCTGACTTTTGGGAAGAGAGGTAAGCAACAACAAAAGCAACATCAGGTTGGGAGGATGTGTCTAGGCCAAGACGAGTCTCCTCAAAGATAATTTCTTTGATTGCTTCATTTAGAGTAGGAAATGGAGTGCGATGCAATAAGGAGGAACGAACAAACTCATATGCAGGATTAAGAGCCATAAGAACCTGGATGAACTGAAGATGTTCTGCACTGATCTTAGCTTGAGTGATCTTATTCCAAATGGGTTGAATTTATCCTATGAAGGCATTAACTAACTGGATAGGAGCTTGGTTGAAGGAATGAAGAGTATTCCATAGTTGATAATAATGAGTAAGACCAAAAGTTGCAAAACGAGTTGCTAAGAAATCCCAAACCTCTTTTGTTGTATAAAGAGTTTCAAACTAGACATAGATCGGATGGAGGTGTTGTAAAACTAGGTGATAATCTGATGGTTTTTGACATCCCATTCTTCAAAACGTTTAACAAATTTGATATCACTTTCTTTTGGACTCTATTTAGGTTGAATAATGTCACTAGTAACAATATGCCAGAGTTATGTGTAGCCAAGAAGTGTTTCATACATTGGACTCATAAATTATAGTTGCTACCATCCAAAATTGTTGAGATTGGCCACGAAATATCCAATTTCTCCTTTTGTAAGGCAGAACTAAGCTAAGCAGAGAGCAAAATCATATTTACGAGGTCAAAATTAGGCAATAGAAGTGCTTACAGAAAACGTTAATAGTCAATAGTCAATAGTTAATGGATGTAGTGTTGATGTGGCAAGACATGTGGCAGAATAGGTCAATAATTAAAGATGACGTGGAAGTCAACGATCAAAGTCAAAGGTCAACGATGACATGAAGTTGATTATTGATGTGGTAGTCAAAGGTGACATGGCAAATGCTAATGTGGTAGATGCAGTGGAATCCAAACATCAACTATTGATAGAAAAGAGTTAAACCTAAGCTCTGATATCATGTTACAAAAGCTAGTAGAAGAGTTGAGAATGTAAACAAGAGGGAGAGAGAAGTGTATTGTATATTGTATATTGAGGTGTGTTTGGAAAGTGTACATGAGTGGGGTATTTATACATGAGTCATAGGTACTAATAGGGAAACCTAGCAACAAAGTAGGCTAAATCTAAGCTAATTACAATCAAATCATATCATTATAATTTAGGCTAATATTACATTAATATGCACGAAGCGGAGTATGAGGTTGACATCCCTCCAGGGGAAAAAAGTGTTATCAAATCCCATTTCTTTTCAATAAAGAAATTCAAAAATACTTTTATCGATTGCGCGATGATTTAAGAAAACAAAGCCAATATAGACATTAGTGTGGCTAATGTCACTACGCAGACTTACCTTGTGCTTAGCATTTGATGTTATGCTTAACAAAACTGACCCAAAAGACCCATTTTGCAAGTGATTTCCACCGTATTAGTTCACTGCCTTCACTGATTTGTCATTGTAGGCCTGCAATCTAGAAACCCACTTTTTGCCTTATCATGAAGCTAATTCCTTCATTGAACCCCACGACAAGTTCATCGAAAATCTGTAAACATTGTAAGTTAGGTTTTGAGTTTTGGGATTTCTATAATAGGGATAGACAAATGAAAGTTGTGCGTTGCAAAGAAGCTTAGCTCTGGGACTAGGAAGCAGAGAGTTGAGGGACAAAGAGTTAAAAGAAAGGTTCTTGAATGTTAAAGAATCCATTGAAGTGAAAGACTGCATTGGTGTTCTGACAACATTTCGAGGGAAGAGTCCAGAGTCAGAGTGAGAAGTGAAGAAGATGTTGTTGCATTAGGGGAAGGCATGAGTAGACCAAGTGATTACTAATCCAGTTATTCACAGTTTAGAGAAACCGACAAATTATTATTTAACCGGATGGTATTTATTTAATAACTATTAAAAGTAAAAGTTGAACCAAAAATTAGTACAATTCATGCTTAATTTGGTTGAACCAGTCAATCCAGAATTACTTTTATATATTGAGATTTATTTAGGGTGTCACTTCAAAAATAGAAAACCTAGCACTAATATGAAAGATCCAAGGTTTCAAATCAAGTCTTAACACATTATTTACATTCTAATTATCAATTGATTCTTTTTATGAATAACATAGTAGTTGATCTTATTTTTTAAGAGATAATGAATTACAAATATCAATCTTTTAATTTTTTAATTTTAGGATCCAAAATTTTAAAGGTCAAACTATGACAATTAAATGTTAAAAATTATTTTCATTAATATTTTATTAATTTTATTGAGTGAAAATATATATTTAAGGAGTTATGTGATATTTTTTCTTCACATAATTTTTAAATATTAAATAAGTGATCACATTTTAAATACATAACTACCATTATATGTTACTGAAAATTTAAAATTCATATTAATAAAGATGAAGATTCAAATAATTCCTCTAAATGTAAGTTTTATGTTTTTTGTCAATTATAATAAAAAATAATATAAAAGACAATTTTTGGAATTAAGTTATTCAATTTTAAAAGTTTCAATTTAATTAAAATTTGAAAATAATATTAAAACTAAAAAAGTGCCATTTCTAATTTAGTAAGTTTATATATTTAACAATTTGAAATTTTATTTAATAAAAAATAACGGGTGCTTGAAAATGAATGGCGAGTAGTACAAATATGAAAAAGGTCCAAGTGTGTACACGTGATTCCTTAGTCGAAGACGGCCAATGAGGAGGTTTAACCGTTCAGGGCCACAAATTGGCAATTAGAGGACAGAAACAGGAACAGCCAGTACCAGGTTGGAACCAACCTCTTCTCTACCTAACGTAAGCCACCTCTCACCTTATGAACCCCCCAATCCCTCCAACTATTCCTCCCCACAAGCATTATTTGGGCGCGTGTTCGTTTCTCTCACGCTATCTAATATTTTTATCTTCCCTTGTTTTCACTTTTTTCAAGTAAACGATCTCTACATATTCCCCTTTTGACTGTCATACATGAATAACGTTACAAAGTTCATCACGTCTGACCACTCTTACACCTATAGGAACTTACAATAAAGTTAAAACCTTCATTGGTTCGTCCTCCTAACACTAATTTATCCTTGGATTGAATGAAAGAAAAAAAAAACAAAAGTACTTGGGGTGCAGGGATTATGGTTAATTTCAAGGCCTTTCTATTTCCACCAAATCGTAATTTATAATTTGTATTTTATTTTAATATATGAAATGATATTTTTAGTTACTATATATGCGTCTACCCTCCTTATGCTAGTATATAAAGAGGTGTAACACCCTAAATATTGATAGAGATCTCACGTCCTCCAGAGCTCAAGTTTTAAGCTGAATTGCTTCAATACCAAGGCTTCTTCCCTTTTCTTATCTGATAGTGAAACATAATGGTAATGCCTTCTCCAACTCCAGTTAGAACTAGGAAAACAAAGGCAGTAAGAATCCCTGCTGTTGATCTTTCTCTGAATAGGTCACTTGTTATAGAATTGATCGTCAAAGCTTGCGAAGACTACGGCTTTTTCAAGGTCACAAATCATGGGATCAATAAGGAGGTTGCCGCCAGATTAGAGGGTGAGGCCGCTGAATTCTTCGCCAAACCAACCGACGAGAAGCAGCGCGCTGGACCCGCTAACCCTTTTGGTTATGACTGCAAAAACATCGGCCCAAATGGCGATACGGGTGAGCTTGAATACCTTCTCCTTCAGGCCAATCCTTTGCACATATCGGAGAGATCGGAAACTATCTCCAGTGACCCTATAGAATTCAGGTACCTTTTGTTCGCCTTGACCGTAAAATTATCTTCTGTATTTTATCTAATACGCCATGCAATACCCTATTCTTCTATGACTTGACGAGATTATCCTGCGTCTTTTAACACATTAAAGAGAAACGATGATATAAACAATGAGGCAAATTAAAGAGAAACGATGATATAACCATTGATGTGGCGTGTTTGATTCCGTTCAAGCTTCGTGTTTATTGTTGCACCTTTGTTTTTTCGGTTGAATTTATGGCACGAGGGCGGGTGGATAAGGGAAATTGAGTATAATTAAATGTGGAACACATTTTAGTGTAGAATTCTTGGTATCTTAGAAAAAGACGTCTTTCCTTTATGAAAGAGAAATGGTTGAAATCAACTTACAACTCTTGATTTTCAATTCCTTTTAGGCAAATATAATATGATCTAATGGTTTACCTCCTTACATATAATCGATTATTTTAATGACACATAATCTAGAATTCTGCCCACCGAAGTAGACGTTTGAAGTAGACAATTCTTTTGCATCTCCTTCGTGGGATTATATGCAAACAAAGGCATGTTTATTTATACCCGAGGAGGCCTACAGGACCCTACTTTAGGGAAACAATGTTAGAAACTAGCTCCGAAGAGTCAGCATAACCTAACATTACTTTCCAAACGTTTGACAATGTTTTGTCTCAGAAGTTTCAAGCTATAAGCGTATATACATGTCCACTTTGTTGAAAGCTATAGTGTTCTAGTAGCTAGCTGCTTTCAGACCAAGATTATGTTTAATTCTATCTTGCAATTATCGCTATCTTAATCGGACAAAACCCAATGGAGGAACATAATTTAAGATGATGGTTTTGTGTATATGTAGAAAAGACTGCTTGTCCTTGTCCTACCTAGTACATTAGTGTACTGAGATTAGACAATTGAGAGACACTTCAATTTCTTTTCTTCTGCTGATATTGTGTCGAACTCGCTGATCGCTGAGATTTAGCTTCACAAATCACAATGGTTGCAGTCGTGCAGCGAATGATTACGTGAAATGGGTGAGAGAATTAACTTGTGAAATCCTTGATCTAATGGCTGAGGGTTTGCGGGTCCAAGACAAGCATGTGTTCAGTAGGTTAATCAGGGACGTCCATAGCGATTCGCTTCTGAGAATTAATCACTACCCCGCAGTCAAAGAGATCAGAGAATGGGATCCATCCCCCAAAGCGATTGGATTCGGTGAGCACTCCGATCCTCAAATCCTGACCATCCTCCGATCAAACGACGTCGCGGGACTCCAAATCCGTTTGCAGGATGCTTTGTGGGTTCCAGTCCCTCCTGACCCCACTGGATTTTACGTGATTGTTGGTGACGCCTTACAGGTTGGTAGTAATTACAGTGTATAAAATATAACCATTATATATCTATCAAATTATTTTAATAGATATTATTATCCAATTAGTTATGATTATTTATATATCATATTTCTCTTCTATTATGTATTTTTTCCCTAAAAACCTTAATCGATATTTATTGGTAATTAATTAACATAGGTTTGAAATTCTCAGGTATTGACAAATGGGAGGTTTACGAGCGTGAGGCACAGGGTATTAGCAAGCTCACACGAGGCAAGAATGTCAATGATGTACTTTGGAGCACCAAAACTCAACACATGGATCTCTCCTCTACCTGAATTAGTAACACCACAGAATCCAAGTCTATATAAGGCTTTCACTTGGAGTGAGTTTAAGAAAGCAGCATACTCACTTCGGTTGGGAGATACACGTCTTGACCTCTTCGGGAATTAGCATTACAAGTGATCTGACTCCACACATACTTTCTTCGGTTTCTTGTAGATCAACAGAGAGAAGTTAGTGAGAAGAGATTGCTAAAACATTAAGAACGAAACTGTATATAGGCTGGTCATCTCTGAAGGAAGCAGATCAAGGTTACTACATATATCTCTATGTCCAAAGAGAAATTTCCCTGATTGTTCTTTGCCTAGTGTTTATGTTACTCGTGGGTGTTGTATATGATATAGCGTGATATATTTATAGCAGTAGATTTTCCGGTATTCTCTTAGTTTGGAAAGGGAAAAAACTGTCATGTCACTTGATAAACGGGAAGGGCAGTTGCTTTTTTATAATTATTCTGCGATATCCTCGTTGTTTTGTTAATAAGAATAACGTTCTTCGTAAGATTACTCTTGATGGTAAAATAGGTTTACGCAAGAAAGTTGGAAAGGGCAAACGTTGGTTTACAAAAGTAGAGGCAGCAATATATTCTGCTTCAGCTGTAGATTAAGCAATTGAGCCTTCCTTCTTGGTGCTTCAACAAATCATAGCTGAACTAAGAGAAAACAATAACCTGAAGTGCTTTTCATATCTGTTAGAGATCTAGTCCAATAACTATCAGTGAATTCAATTAAATTCACACAACCAATCAAATTGTAATGTAATCCAAATTCTAAAGTACCTTGCAAGTACCTAAAAATCCTTTTGACAGCCTTAAAATGGAGTTCAGTTGGTGAATTCATAAACCTAGACAGTAGACTTGTGACAAACATAATGTCAAGTCTAGCAATTGACAGATAAAGCAAGGAACCAACTACACTTTTGTATAATGTTGCATCAGCTGATCCTGAACCATCATCGATGATTAGCCTTACTCCTTGAACTCCAGTAGTACTCATTGATCTGCATTTTTCTAGGAAAAATTTGTTTATCAGTCCATGAGCATATTTGCCTTGTGAAATGAAAATGCCATGTGTACCTTGCCTTACTTCCATTTGTAGAAAATAAGACATCATTTCTAAGTCATTCATCTCAAAGACTTGTTCCATTTTTGTCTTAAATTCCACAATAGCATTCAGATTGCTTCCAAGTATCAGAAGATCATCAACATACAACGAAACCACCAAAGTTTTAGCTTCAAAATTTTTAACAAACAAAGTAGCTTCATTACAGCTTTTCTGAAAACCAAATCCTGTAGGTATTCATCAATTCTTGCATACCATGCACTAGGAGCTTGCTTAAGTCCATACAAGGCTTTCTTTAACAAGTATAC
>JANIPM010000009.1:41816751-41827877 GCA_027478405.1 Erythroxylum cassinoides
ATGTTTTCTCTAACGTTGTTTAGCATTTGGTGAGAGAAAATAGGATTTCTCTAATACAATTTAACATATGCGGTTTAGTATAAAGTTGGAGAAATCGAGACCTACAAACGAAAATGATATAATTTAGATCATAAATGTATCATCCTAGTTTGCCACGCTCCATTTTTCCTTTCATGTTAGTGAGGTATTAGATATATGTGATTATATTTGATCTGTGTCATACAAGACACATGCATTTGATACTTTTCGGTATCGAAAGCCTTGCAGGACATAATGATGAACTTTTGTTATCTTTAGATCAAATGTTTTATTTTTAAACCTAATCGACTAATTCAGTAGCGTGACTTAACTGAGTTTTTAAACTATTTTTAAATTAGAGTCAAAATTGCAATTAATACTTGTCTAGGGGGAGAATGTTAAATAATTTTGTACTTTCTTATAAAGTTGGACAAATATTAATTGCATATTTTAGTTTTTTAAATAACTTATCGATTAAATTACGTAATTTGATTTGGATAAAGTTGATAAAGTAGCCCAGTAAATGATCTAAATCAATGAGTCAAAGTCTGTGTGAAAAATAGATCTCAATCGGTGTGGATCGGATCTATATCGGTCTTATGATGGAGAAGTCCGATATGGATGCTTTATATAAAGGTTAAGGTCTTTTGTAGTTGTTCTTATATCAATCGTAAACATAAGGATTCTCTGATCTGTTAAGAGAGCTTACGTTTTGAGAAAACTATAGAAAAACCTTACCCGCATCCTTAAAAGCAGTTCCTGTAAAAACGGTGGTATATTCGTATTCGTTTCGGCTTCATAAAGCTCGTTTGAAATTACGGAGATTGAAATCAGGTATTTTTCGCATTTCTTCATTTTTTGCTTTTTCATGTTCGATCCGAAATACGTAACTACGGTACCGTTACATATTAAAAATGCCACTGAAATTCGATCTCACTCTTTCAAAGGAACCTTTGGCGTATATCTCTATATATTTGGAGCTTTTGATTCTAGCAAGCACAAAACATACGGCAACCAAGAAATATACTAATCTCAAGTGGCTTGGATGCTCCCCGTCTTAGCCAACAACTCACACATTAGTTACTTACCTGTATAATGCCTGGATTAACATATCACGCTCAACTGTTCTTTAATCTCTTATTTACAGTTGACCTTCTCATGTGTTCCCAACCAAGTAATTCTCAAATAAACAACATTTTTCTTCCTTGTAGAGTATAACGTACCTGGCAGAGAGTATTCTGCAACCCTGGTGTTTTAGACCACCACTTGAAAAGGTTCTCAAGGGAAGGAGAAAAGTAGCATTTCCCATTTCTTCTTTTCTTTTCTTATTCCCAGGTCTTATTCTCAGTCCAACCATGGAGGAAACCTTTGTTCCATTTTGTGGAATCAAGAATGACCTTCGAGGAAGATTATTGTGTTATAAACAAGATTGGATAGGTGGACTTAGAGCAGGCTTCAGGTACTAACTGATGATCATATCACCATTTCTCTTTGATTCAGAGGCAAATTTGCTGTTTACATACTTTTGCTTTCTGCTATTTCATACCTCTTTTAATATTACAGTTGATATATATTTCGACTACGTGCTCTTGTCAGGATTTTGGCTCCCACCACTTACATATTCTTTGCTTCGGCAATTCCAGTAATTTCATTCGGGGAACAACTGGAGAGAAATACTGGTGATAAAATATTCCTTCCTGAAAAGTTTGATGTTACTATGCTCAAATTTTGCTATCTAAATACATCCCAATGAAATTTAGCAATTAAGAAATCTATCTTCTATTGGCAGATGGAGTTCTCACAGCAGTTCAAACGCTTGCGTCGACAGCTCTATGTGGGATAATCCACTCCATCATTGGAGGTCAACCTTTACTCATACTTGGAGTTGCAGAGCCTACCGTTATCATGTACACTTTTATGTTCAACTTTGCCAAGGAAAGACCTGAACTGGGTCGGAATTTGTTCCTAGCATGGACAGGATGGTAAGAGCTTGATCTTCATTGTTCAGTGACAAATGGCTGGCTGGCGTGTTTATGGCAGGTCATTTAACACAAGGTCCCTGGTCAAATGATTTTGCAGGGTGTGCGTTTGGACAGCATTCTTGTTGTTCTTACTAGCTATCTTGGGAGCTTGCTCCATTATCAATAGGTTTACCCGTTTGGCAGGGGAACTGTTTGGCATGCTTATTGCGATGCTCTTCATGCAGCAAGCAATCAAAGTAAGATCATGACTAATGTGTTCGAATTTCCTCTGTAGAAGAGCTATTGTAGTGTCCTCCACAATAATTGTTTGTTGATCGTGAATGTGTAATACCTTTCTTGCAGGGGCTTGTTGATGAATTTCGCATCCCAAAACGGGAAGATGCAAAACTATTGGAGTTCGTACCTTCATGGAGGTTTGCTAATGGGATGTTTGCTTTAGTACTGTCCTTTGGTCTCCTGCTCACATCGCTCGGAAGTCGAAAGGCGAGGGCTTGGCGCTATGGGACTGGTATGCTTATCATACAATAAAAAACCTAACGATTTCATAACCACTGTTGTCGGACTTGTAAATTAGGCGACAATTGATCGCAGGTTGGCTCAGGAGCTTAATAGCAGACTACGGTGTGCCCCTTATGGTTCTAGTGTGGACAGCTATTTCCTACATACCATCCAGTGGCGTACCAAAAGGCATTCCTCGACGCCTTTTCAGCCCCAATCCCTGGTCACCTGGAGCTTATGAGAACTGGACTGTCATTAAGGTCTGTTTTACTTATAGTCTTCAAGAATATCTGATAATTGGAACATTTTCTCTGCACCAGCCAAAAGATAATAGTCTAAGACCTTAAGTACCATGTGACAGGACATGTTAGATGTCCCAGTCTCCTACATAATTGGAGCGCTCATTCCTGCGACAATGATTGCTGTTCTCTACTATTTTGACCATAGTGTAGCATCTCAACTTGCTCAACAGAAAGAGTTCAACCTGAGAAAACCACCTTCTTACCATTATGACTTGCTTCTTTTGGGATTCCTGGTATGTGAACAATTCCTCCTTTCAATTCTCTTTCCCCCAAGTTCTAATAAAAAACAAGTTTATAATGCATCATGTCAGACCTTACTCTGCGGACTTATTGGAATTCCTCCATCAAACGGGGTCATCCCACAATCTCCTATGCATACCAAGAGCCTGGCTACTCTTAAACACCAGGTAACCTACCCGAACCGAGCTTGATCCTTATTACAAGTGATTGACAGTAAATTATTTTCTTAAAATCAGCAGCTCTTTCTCTTGTCTAAGAATACAAATTGACTGAACGCAGCTATTACGTAATCGACTAGTTGCAACAGCACGAAAAAGTATTAAAAGTAACGCTAGTTTGGGACGACTGTACGGGAACATGCAAGAAGCCTATCAACAAATGCAGACTCCTCTGATCTACCAACAACCTTCCCAGTCCCAGGTATGATTTTAACAGACAGTAACCCCATCGTCCTTTATACATGGAATACAATCTCCAATATAATCTCATTATACTTCTGGAGTAGGGCCTAAAAGAATTCAAAGAATCAACCATCCAAGCAGCTTCATACACTGGCCATATTGATGCTCCAGTAGATGAGACAGTTTTTGACATCGAGAAAGAGATTGATGATCTATTGCCGGTAGAAGTCAAAGAACAGCGTCTCAGTAACTTGCTTCAAGCGACAATGGTTGGAGGATGTGTAGCGGCCATGCCATTTCTCAAAAAGATACCAACGTCAGTTCTTTGGGGCTACTTTGCTTTCATGGCAATCGAAAGCCTACCCGGCAACCAATTCTGGGAACGAATATTGCTCCTCTTCACAGCACCAAGCAGAAGATACAAGTAATTAAGAATTCCAAAACCCTTCATTTTCACACCACTCATGTACTTATTCCTTCTTCCTCGGACTTAAGAGTCAACTTTCATTTCTTGCAGAGTCCTTGAAGAGTGTCATGCCACTTTCGTTGAAACAGTTCCATTCAAAACCATTGCATTATTCACCATTTTCCAAACGATCTACTTGCTAGTATGCTTTGGCCTCACTTGGATACCAATCGCCGGTGTCATGTTTCCTTTGATGATCATGTTATTAGTTCCAGTGAGACAGTACTGTCTTCCCAAGTTTTTCAAAGGTGCACATCTTCAAGACATGGATGCAGCAGAGTACGAGGAGGCACCAGCTCTACCTTTCAATCTTGCAACGGTAAGAATATTTCTCGACTGCCACCATCAAGATATAAACACCCTTTTCGTTCGCTTCACCTGTACAATCTGCTATGGATCATGTTTGCAGGAGTCAGAGTTGGCAACTGGAGCTAGTTACGGAGGAGGTGGTGAAATCTTAGACGAGGTTATCACCAGAAGCAGGGGAGAGTTTAGGCGTTTCAGCAGTCCTAAAGTCACAAGCTCCACTGCAACACCATTAAACAATCCTAAAACTCCTCAAAGTCCGAGCTTATTATACACGTACAGTCCTCGAATTAGTGAGCTCAGAGGTGAGAGAAGTCCTAAGGCAAGTGGGAGAGGGCCTAAGAGTCCAACGATTGTGGAATCAAAATTGTCTAATCCAGGGACAAGCCCTTCAAGTTCAGCACAAGATTAGTGTAAATTAGTTTTTGCCTGATTAATTAATTAGTTTGATTTGTATACCGATAAGGAGCTTAAGATGACTGCTGCTTGTTCTATCTTTTCCAGTGTGTGTTATTTTGGTTGCAACTGTTAGACTATTTTATGTCCCATGTAATTTATTGTATTGAGTCCTATGAAACGCACCCAAGATAATGGTTATTGGGTATTACCGACTGGGTCTCAAATGGGTCACAAACCCTTTTCCTCTCTCTTCTAATTCCAAAGGACATGTCTTTTGGTCATGGTATATAAGTTAAAAAACTTATGAAATGATATCATTCTTAACCATTGAGAAAATACGAACGAAAGAAGACAAGAGGAAATAAAAGTGTTTAACAAAATAGACATCTCACAACAATCGATATGGATACGGGTACGCATAATAATTGTCGATCCTATAATTGTTTTACAATAATCACTAGTAATAGTTGATTTCCTTGCTAGATCTCCTTAATGTTACACCAACATCCTCCTATGGATTCTATTTTTCAACTAGATGTTGAATGCTTTCAGGTAATTCCTAAATTATTAGATCTACCGAATTATCAACAACTTGAGAAATTTCTTGATTGTCATTTATGTTGATTGTAGGTTGTTGAATTTCAACAGTTGGTTGTATAATGACTATTTGAACTAGAGGAGTGCTGTGAATGACTATCACCTTACTGTTTAAGGTGGAAGGTTGAGTATCCAAATGATCATTATCAAAAACTATATCTTGAGATTGATCCCTCCCACTAATCAAGTCATTCTCAAGAAATTTTTCATTTCTTGATTCAACAATTCTAGTGTGATGTGATGGAAAATATAACCTATGTCCTTTATACCTTTTGGCATATCCAATGAAATACCCACTTATGGTCGTTAGGTCCAATTTCTTCTCTTGTGGATTATAAATTTTTATTTCAAATGAACATCCCCAGATGAGTATATATTGCAAACCTAGTTTCTAACCTTTAAATAACTTAAACGGTGTCTTTAGAACAACCTTAGTTGGTACCCAGTTTAATATATACATTGTAGTTTTAAGAGATTTAGTCTGTAAGGACTTAGGAAGTTTAGAGCTACTCAACATACTCCATGCCATGTCTAATAATGTTCATTTTCTTCTTTCTACTACAACATTCTGGTTCGAAGATTTAGGCATAGTGTATTGGGCTACTATCCTATTTTCATGAAGCTACCTCACAAATAGACTAGGTGCTTATCCACCTTTAGTATATCTACCATAATATTCCCCACCTTTATCAGAACTCATGATCTTAATTTGCTTACCATATTGTATCTCTACTTCAATTTTGAGTATTTTGAATGCATCTAATACTTCATTCTTATTATGAAACAAGTAGAGATACGTATATTGTGAGTAATGATCTATAAATGAGATAAAGTATTTTTGACCATACGTGTATATATATGGATTACAAATATCTGTATGTATGATCTCTAATATGTTTGACCTTATCTTGGCACCTTTCTTTGATTTGTTAGACTGTTTATCCCTTTATGTAGTCCATATAAGTTTCAAAATTAGTAAAATCTAAAATATTAAGTACTCTGTTATTCACCAATATTTTAATCCTTTCTATGGAGATATGTCTTGATCTTCAATGCCATAATATAGAAAGAATTTCATTAATAGCATAACGTTTTGTTCCAACATGAAAATGTGTTGCATTGTAACAGGTATTATCTTATAAATTAAAATAGAAAAGACAATTAAATAACATATCATTCCGAACAAATTTAGATTTATAATTTAACTTAAAATATTCATCTGAAAAATGAAAGAAATATCTAAAAGATATAAGTCTTGAAACTGAAATCAATTTCCTAGAGAAATTGGGAATATAAATTTTATTTTCTAATTTTAAAGTAAAACAAGTACACAAAATTAAATTGCAATCCCCAACAGCCTCGACACTCGACACGTGAATGCATCTTGTTTCTAGATAAGATATACTACCCACTTCCTACTAGCTTTCTTGAGTTTTGCAAATCTTACAACTCATTTGTAATATGGATTGTACAACTAGAATCAATCCACCATGTATCATGACAACTTCAGCCATATTAGATTCAAAGCAAAATAGTGAAATTAGATTACCTATCTTTTCAAGCCATTCCTTATGTTTGACATTATCCTTCTTTATGTGTCCTTTTTCTTACAAAAAAAAAGCACTTAAATTCCTTCTTAGTGTCAGCTTGAGTAGGAATTTAACCTTTTTGCCTTATGTTGGCTTGATTTTTCTTCTTTTCTTAAACAATCAAATGTGTACTTTATGAACTCCCTCCCTATTCTATCAACAATCTCCCTTCCTCGTGAACACTTCTGATCATTAATTCATTTATTGACTACCACTATGACAAAAATTGCTTTAGGCAACAGAAAAAAGTGTTGCCATAAATACAATTATCATTACCTTTTCATTAAATAAAAAATGTTGCATTATGTTTTAACCAAGGCAACACATTAGTTTCAAACTATAGCAACAATGTTAAATAGATATTGCAACACTTGTAATTCTTTATAAGGCAACAAAGTTAAATTTTTTAGGTAAAATTGTATTCTTTTGTTACCAATATTATTTAATGTAAAATCAAACTCTTGTCATTATATAGGCGACATCCATATATACATTAAAATTAATATATAAATATTAATATAGATCTTAATTGCGTACATATTATCAAATGTAAATGACAAAAAACATCATTTATATATAATACATAGTCTATAAGGACTTATAAAATTCAATCTTTTAACATATTCTAAGTACAAAAGCAAAAAAGACTAACTAAAATATTCATCTACAATATCGTCCTCCATTTCATATGGACTATAAATGAATTTATCTTAATGCTAAATAAAACCAATATGTATGGTCACTACAAAATCCTACACGAAGTACTTCCTTATCCATTCCTAATCATCACCATCCTACCAAAAAGAAAAGAAAGAAACAAGAAGTAGATTTTAATTGTAAAACAGGTTGATATATCTAAAAAATAAAATGCTAACTACTTTATTGTGACCTTAATTTAACCAAGACAAATAATATAGTCCAAAAACTAAAAATACAATCATTAAGTTCTTTTTATGAACAAATTCAAAAAGCATGAACATAAGCAATTAAACTCAACAAAAAAAGATGTGTAACAACAGTGAGTTAAGGAAATTTGTTACTGGAAAATACATTAGCTATTCCTAGAAAAATATGTCACTATGCACAATGGAAGTTTATGAAAATTAGTTCCAGGTGCAAGTTCATGTATTACCTCTTATCAACAAGCCAATGCAACATTCCTGATGTGATTTCCTTTATTGCGGAAAACATTAGAAAAAGAGTATCAAGTTGCACAAGACGAGGATCATCTGGACCAAATAGTCCCACTAAAGTATCAATGATCGCCTTTCCGTCTTTGTATACACAAACCTTATGACATCAAAATGTTAGTCTTCTTTATCCAAAATGAAAGGAATAAAAGTAACTTTATCTCAGGGGAAAAAAAGGTTGCAGATCTAAATACCAAGTACTTCATTATCATTTTTCAACTCCAACTAAAGTTGCCTGAGTCTTGCCTCCACGTCATAATACAAACCTAAACATCAAATTGTCAACCAGTTGCCCTTGTTCCAATTCAATAAAGACAAATGCTTTAGTCTATGCGACTCTTTTCGTAGGAAGAATCTATCATTAGTCTTCCATATCAAATGCCCAAAAAAGTAACTTGGCTAAAAACTAATTTCCACTTAAGAGAGACACTCAATCCATTAGTAGCTAAAACCTTTAACATTTAATACAAATTGTCCCTTTTGAAATAGAAAAGGAATCTAAAAAAGGTGGGGCAAACTCAACAGCCTGTATCTTTAGTTTGTAATTTTAGAATTAAATTTCAATGTACAATCGTTTCTTAAACTTGTTATAGTATTATCTTTGTCTCACCCCACTTTATGCACAAAGAATATAGAAATTCTTATAAATAATTTTGTAATTTAGATTAATTTTGTTGCCTAACTTTCTTCACTTTCAAGTGTTAATTGCAATAATGTCAATTGATACAATATCTAAAGATTTAAATTGAATTGATGTTTTGATCATAAAGGCAAACGAAAAAGTTAGGCAAAAGATTTTTAACAAACTTAATATTCAATGACGAAATGGAAAGCACTGAAAAGGAATGCTAAAACAACATTTGAAAGGATCTTTTAAACACTTACATTGTTGGAATTTTAATTTAAAAAAGGTCATGGTTTAGCATGAGAACATGCACACAAACTTAGACAACAAGGAAGAAACTTTAAATGCATATTGAGAAAGGTAATCTCTATTAGAGATGGTCCATTTGGCAGGGATGAGAGTTGTTTCTCAAACTACCAATCTTTGTATTTTTTTTTCATGAACTAAGTTTTTCTAAATTCCTATAGAATGTTCAAGCAGAAAAGGCTTTTATCATTGCTTTGATAAGATCCTAAATCAGTATAAACTAAATTAGGAATATCATATTCTGCCAATAATGACATCAACTATAGATGGTTATAAACTAAAGAGCATTATGGCCTTAGGTTAGAAAAGGATATACCTTGTTTAAGCTAAAGACACTTCACCAATATTGTACAAAGGTGTGGGCATACACCTTATAATGCATCCATAACCATCGCTAATCAAATAAACTAAAGACAATCTTTAAAAGTAAATTTAACAGAAAGTTGTCTCCTTCAATTGCATGCTGCACAAAAATAAGTAATATATGTGTATAAAAAATACAAGTGTGACTAAACTATAACCATATATAGATAGGATTCAACCTTAGAGCATTAAAAAACACCAATTTATTCGCCTTTTCTAGCTAAAACCAAAAAATAGTAAAAATGTAGAAAAAATCAACCTAGCATGAATGAACCAAGCACAGATAGGAATGAGGGATTATCAACGAAAATTAGTTATATAAATTTCAATTGAACAATCTCAAATCATAATATGCTAATGAAAACAAATTAAAAAAATAAAAGACCATCTCTAATCTCCAAATAACAATCACCACACCAATTAGCATAACTCGAATGCTTCAGAACACAGAAAATTGTGAATTCATATATAGAAAAAAAAACCCATAATATACAGGAGTACTTGATCTAGTGTTAGAGAGTTGGTGAAGAGAAAGAAGTGAACGAGGAAGGAAAGAGACAAGGGAGCCAATTGAGGCTTCAATACCCAATTTAAGGAAACCCCAATGAGATAGATAAGCGTTGGAAAACCAAAAGCAAAAAAAAAAAAATAAGGCTTTAGAGTTACTCGAATCCCTAATCCAACTGTAAAAACACCAAATAGTAATCAATCAGGCATTAGATTCAAAGTTCACACAGAGAGATTTGAAATAATTACATATAAAAATCTTCCAATTCTAGAAGCTGTCAATCAACAAGAATCCAAATCTATATTTAAGATCAAAATCACAAGAAGAAGAGAAGGAGTAGAAGTTTAGTGAAGAGATGGTTGGTGACATCCCAAAGAAGAACCGACAGATGTACCAAATTGACCAGCTCTTGGATACATTAGGCGACTTAAGGGCGTCGACGGATCGGGCTATGGAGGGATTTATGCACAACACGATGAGCTCATTCGGTTTCAAAAATTTTACTCCATTGTTAAGGAGATCAAAACTAAATAGAGATTCAAATAATATGGAAGAAGCTAAGATTAAGCAAAAGTCTCAAAGTTATAGATGTAAAGTATGAAAATGATTCAACGACATTTGAATTTTTTTTCTTTTTTAAACACATGGCAGCAATTTATTCTTATTGTTGCCTGTTAATATTATTAAACATTGTGTTTTGTATAGTGTTGCATTATATTAATTTGACGCAATATATTTTAAAATGTTACAAATATAGTGTTGCCTAAAGTACTTTTTGTTGTAGTGTACCTATTATTATGTGTATTATGAGAGATTTGAAAAATGTAATGTAAGAGGAAAGAATCAAACATCTCAACCTCGAGTTTCTTTAACTAAGTCATAATGTCCCTCATCTTCATGATATGTTTATGCACACCTCAAACACCAGTGAGCCTTGTAGATGAAAATTTCATAATTAAGATGCTTACAAATGCTTTGTCTAAAGTTTTGAATTGATCATCAATAGTCTTCATTAGAGCATAGACATTGTCAAGTTGTTTTACAAAATCATGAATGGCAGTAGAAATTTTAGTTTTTATGAACATCACACCTAATCTCGACCCTAAGCAAAGGCTGGAAGGGCACTTGCCTAAGGTTCACTATCATAAAGAACAAAATAGGCAAAAAAAAAAAGTCCTTATTTTGTCTCATTTTGTTCTTTATAAGGGTCAAAAGCCCACTCTTACCTCTCATAAAGAGCAACAAAAAGGGTCCTTATTAATTAGGAAAAATAATTTGACATTTCATCCTAATTAATTATTCAAATATAATAAAATTCTTGTGGGACAAATTTTAT